>OV170223.1:22870415-22996644 GCA_921882275.1 Brenthis ino | reverse complement strand
ATATTTTCCTGCAGTAAAAAGTACCCTATATGTTGATTTGGATAATAAGCTATCACCGTACCAAATCTCATCAAAATCGTCTAGTGGTTTTCTCGTGATGCGGTCACACACGGACAGACAGACATATCGTATCGATAATAGTGACTATTTCAATGAAATTTCTGAAAAAATATTTACTGTACAGATTATTATTATTTAGTATTGGGTGTGGTGCCGAGGTCGGCCCTAGCTACGTCGACCAGTTTTGGTCCATTGTAGCTCCACTGTACTGTACAGATTTAACTCAGTTACAATTTTTGAGGTTTGAAAAATTATGAAAAAACTAGCGACTCACTTTCGCTTTGCTCGGGTTCGTCCCTAGGTTGATTCCCCGTACAAACTTCAATCCCCATTTTCACCCCCTTATGGGATGATTTCCAGGATAAAAAGAATCCTATGTCCTTCCCAGGGTCACAAATTATCTTCTTACCAAATTTCATCTAAATCGGTTCAGCAGATCCAGAGATTACCCCCTACAACATCACAAACTCACAAACTTTATAATATTAGTATAGACTATGTAAATTATTTGCAGATTGCTTTTCGTATTTTTGAAGAATATACTGCACTGCACGTACAAATCAAAGTTGAATAATTCAACTGCAGAGTATATCGCGTGCACTCAATAAGTAAATCAGCTTCTCTATTTATATTCTATAGTTAATTTTCAGGAAAATATTTTCGATTCATATCATATTGTTATGAAAAATAAAATCTACATACAAAAATAAAAATGTAAACGTTGTTGTGTACTAAAGATCCAATTTCAAAGTGCTTGATTTCAAACGAAGGACCAATTAAAAAAAAAAAACAAAAAAAAAATTGTCTAGTATATACACATAATAAAGTTAGGTGTGTTAAGATAGCAGTGAAAGGTTAGCAGAATCGTTCGAAACATATACGGTATTTTGTGGCTAATTTGTTGCTAATTAGTTGCTAAAACCCCGATTTTGTTGCTTTGTCCGATTTCGAAAAAAAGGAGTTACTGCTATCTTAACGTTAAGCTAGCAGTAAACTCAGCGGGACCGGCATGAATTAAATGCAATTATACATCAGTATTTGTTGCTAATTTGTTGCTGACAAATAGTGTAAATTTTTTTTAAAAAACGCTAGAATTGGCTAGACCTGGAGACCTGTAGCCGTATCCATGCTATCTTAACATGCAGTTTTTTTAACAAGACGATGGCATGGATTTTGTTGCTGGACGCAAATAACATCAGGACACCCCAGAGAGCCAGCAACAAAATAGAAACTAAAATTCTGCTACACCTGGAGACCTGTAGCCATGTCCATGCTACCTTAACATGCACTTTTTTTAACAAGACGGCGGCATGGATTTTGTTGCTCATCGTAAATAGCACCAGGACACCCCAGAGAGCCAGCAACAAAATAGAAACTAAAAATCTGCTACACCTGGAGACCTGTAGCCGTGTTCATGCTATCTTAACATGTACATTTTTTATGAAAACGATGACATAGATTTTGTTGCTGGACGCAAATAACATCAGGACACCCCAGAGAGCCAGCAACAAAATAGAAACTGAAATTCTGCTACACCTGGAGACCTGTAGCCGTATTCATGCTATCTTAACATGCCCTTTTTCTATGAAAACGATGACATGGATTTTGTTGCTATTCACAAATAATATCAGAACACCCCAGAGAGCCAGCAACAAAATAGAAACTAAAAATCTGCTATACCTGGAAACCTGTAGCCGACTACAAGTGTTCGTGCTAACTTAACGTGCACTTTTTTTAACTAGACGGGGGCATGGATTTTGTTGCTCATCGTAAATAGCACCAGGACACCCCAGAGAGCCAGCAACAAAATAGAAACTAAAAATCTGCTACACCTGGAGACCTGTAGCCGTGTTCATGCTATCTTAACATGTACATTTTTTATGAAAACGATGACATAGATTTTGTTGCTGGACGCAAATAACATCAGGATACCCCAGAGAGCCAGCAACAAAATAGAAACTGAAATTCTGCTACAACTGGAGACCTGTAGCCGTATTCATGCTATCTTAACATGCCCTTTTTCTATGAAAACGATGACATGGATTTTGTTGCTATTCACAAATAATATCAGAACACCCCAGAGAGCCAGCAACAAAATAGAAACTAAAAATCTGCTACACCTGGAAACCTGTAGCCGACTACAAGTGTTCGTGCTAACTTAACGTGCACTTTTTTTAACTAGACGGGGGCATGGATTTTGTTGCTCATCGTAAATAACACCAGGATACCCCAAAGAGCCAGCAACAAAATAGAAACTAAAAATCTGCTACACCTGGAGACCTGTAGCCGTGTTCATGCTATCTTAACATGTACATTTTTTATGAAAACGATGACATAGATTTTGTTGCTGGACGCAAATAACATCAGGACACCCCAGAGAGCCAGCAACAAAATAGAAACTGAAATTCTGCTACACCTGGAGACCTGTAGCCGTATTCATGCTATCTTAACATGCCCTTTTTCTATGAAAACGATGACATGGATTTTGTTGCTATTCACAAATAATATCAGAACACCCCAGAGAGCCAGCAACAAAATAGAAACTAAAAATCTGCTACACCTGGAAACCTATAGCCGACTACAAGTGTTCGTGCTAACTTAACGTGCACTTTTTTTAACTAGACGGGGGCATGGATTTTGTTGCTCATCGTAAATAACACCAGGATACCCCAAAGAGCCAGCAACAAAATAGAAACTAAAAATCTGCTACACCTGGAGACCTGTAGCCGTGATCATGCTATCTTAACATGCAGTTTTTTTAAGAAAACCATGACATGGATTTTGTTGCTGGGAAAAAATCACATAAAAAGACCCCAGAGAGCCAGCAACAAAATAGAAACTAAAAATCTGCTACACCTGGAGACCTGTAGCCATGTCCATGCTAACTTTACATACACTTTTTTTAACAAGACGGTGGCATGGATTTTGTTGCTCAGCGTTTATAACACCAGGACACTCCAGAGAGCCAGCAACAAAATAGAAACTAAAAATCTGCTACACCTGGAAACCTGTAGCCAACTACAAGTGTTCATGCTAACTTAACGTGCACTTTTTTTAACAAGACGGCGGCATGGACTTTGTTGCTAAATGCAAATAACATCAGGACAGATTTTTAGTTTCTATTTTGTTGCTGGCTCTCTGGGGTGTCCTGATGTTATTTGTAAATAGCAACAAAATCCATGCCACTGTCTTTTTAAAAAAAGTGCATGCTAATCTAGCAGGGACACTTGTAGTAAGCTACAGGTCTCCAGGTGTAGCAGATTTTTAGTTTCTATTTTGTTGCTGGCTCTCTGGGGTGTTCTGATGTTATTTGTGTCCAGCAACAAAATCTATGTCATCGTTTTCATAAAAACTGCATGTTAAGTTAGCATGGACATGGCTACAGGTCTCCAGGTGTAGCAGAATTTTAGTTTCTATTTTGTTGCTGGCTCTCTGGGGTGTCCTGGTGCTATTTACGATGAGCAACAAAATCCATGCTACCGTCTTGTTAAAAAAAGTGCACGCTAAGTTAGCATGAACACTTGTAGTCGACTACAGGTTTCCAGGTGTAGCAGATTTTTAGTTTCTATTTTGTTGCTGGCTCTCTGGGGTGTCCTGGTGTTATTTACGATGAGCAACAAAATCCATGCCGCCGTCTTGTTAAAAAAAGTGCACGTTAAGGTAGCATGGACATGGCTACAGGTCTCCAGGTGTAGCAGATTTTTAGTTTCTATTTTGTTGCTGGCTCTCTGGGGTGTTCTGATATTATTTGTGAATAGCAACAAAATCCATGTCATCGTTTTCATAGAAAAAGGGCATGTGAAGATAGCATGAATACGGCTACAGGTCTCCAGGTGTAGCAGAATTTCAGTTTCTATTTTGTTGCTGGCTCTCTGGGGTGTCCTGATGTTATTTGCGTCCAGCAACAAAATCTATGTCATCGTTTTCATAAAAAATGTACATGTTAAGATAGCATGAACACGGCTACAGGTCTCCAGGTGTAGCAGATTTTTAGTTTCTATTTTGTTGCTGGCTCTCTGGGGTGTCCTGGTGCTATTTACGATGAGCAACAAAATCCATGCCGCCGTCTTGTTAAAAAAAGTGCATGTTAAGGTAGCATGGACATGGCTACAGGTCTCCAGGTGTAGCAGAATTTTAGTTTCTATTTTGTTGCTGGCTCTCTGGGGTGTCCTGATGTTATTTGCGTCCAGCAACAAAATCCATGCCATCGTCTTGTTAAAAAAACTGCATGTTAAGATAGCATGGATACGGCTACAGGTCTCCAGGTCTAGCCAATTCTAGGGTTTTTTCAATTTTTTTTACACTATTTGTCAGCAACAAATTAGCAACAAATACTGATGTATAATTGCATTTAATCCATGCCGGTCCCGCTGAGTTTACTGCTAGCTTAACGTTAAGATAGCAGTAACTCCTTTTTTTCGAAATCGGACAAAGCAACAAAATCGGGGTTTTAGCAACTAATTAGCAACAAATTAGCCACAAAATACCGTATATGTTTCGAACGATTCTGCTAACCTTTCACTGCTATCTTAACACACCTAATAAAGTTCTGAGTCGAATCTGTACATTAATTTTTTTTTTTGAAAAATCTTATTGAAATAGTCATTATTATCGATACAGAGGCCGAATCTATAGTTTTAGAATTTTTGGTTGTCTGTCTATCTATCTGTCTGTCCCTCTGTCTAGAAACGCATCATGATAAAACCCACTGGACGGATTTTGATGAAATTTGGTATGATGATAGCTAGTTATCCGGGTCAACAGACAGGATACTTTTTACTGCGGAAAAAATATCTCATCTCTGAAAAATCCATACTAAACGTCAAAACGTAAATAATGATTATTGTACTATAGTAGATAAGGCAGTGGTGGTCTAGTAGTAACGCTCTTAAGAAACCAAGTGAAGCGGATTTATATTCCCGGTATCGTACCTCTGATAATCTCATGTGTGAATCATTTTTTGACATAATTAATTACCACTTGCCTGAAGGAAAACATCAGGAAACCTACATATCTGAGAAAACCGAGCTAGTTTTCGAAAGACATGTGAAGTCCACCAACCAGCACTTGGTCAGCGTGGTGGACTATGGTCTTATCCCTCTAGTATTGAATAGCCTGTGCTTATTAGCGGGATGTTAAAAAGGGCTGAAGACATATGCCCGATTTCACCAACAAGGCATAAGCTACCACCTAAGTATGGGATCCCTAGCTTAAAAGTCCCCTAAACTAGCCCCTAAATTAAATTTCGTTTTACAATCGTCTTTAAGCCCATATTTTGAGCACCTAAATTTAGGGGGCCTTTTAATATTTAGGTGACCCTTAACTGTCGATGAAACAGAAACTGTCCCCTAACAGCCTGTTAACCATGCTTAAGGGTTTCCTTAAACTTAGGTGACGTTGGTGAAATCGGGCAATAGTCTTATAAATTAGAAAACCGTTTGTATTTAATATTTGCCAAACCTTAATACTACGAGTAAATACAACAAAGTAAGCCCCGGAAACGAATTCTCGATCTCTGACATTGTAAGCAATATATTTAACGCAGCAGTATATTTATTTTAGACAATTTTTGAATTTAGCTTATCAGATTCTACATGTATCTTCTATCCATACTTAATATTATAAATGCGAAAGTAATTCCATCTGTCTGTTGCCTTTTCAGGCTTAATTTGCTGTTCTGGTTTTGACTAAATTTGGTGTAAAGATAGTTTGAGACCCTGGTATATATAGGATAGTTTTTTATCCCATAAATCGTCCCTTAAGGGGATGAAAAGGAGGATAAAAGAGAGGAGGAGGATGTATGGGGAATCAATCATTTTTTAAGTAAGGGATATATATTTTCTTATTTTTTTAATTTCTTACCTACTTTTCTATATCTATGTAGGTATGTATGTACATTGTATATAGTTATATGCTAACCGTTAAAACGTAACATAAATTTAGTTTTTGCGTGTTCAAATTCTATATTTTTTTTGACACAAATTTGTCATAATTCAGGTCTAGTTAACAGCGCTGAGTTATAAATGTAATATTGTCACGATTTTGACTTGTTGTAATCATTTTATACAATAAAATACTATTTTTTTTGTTTATTTTGACCTATTTTAAGAAAATTATGACTAGTGTGGTTTTATTTGAATAAACAAAATGACAAAGCAGATATATATATATATATATATATATATATATATATATATATATATATATATATATATATATATATATATTACTACCTGAACCCGCGGTCTCGGTTGCGCTAAAACTACAAAAAAAACTTAAAAAGGTAGTTTCATAGAAACTTTTATCGCTTATTTTACTCCCTTGTTGGATGAATTTCTAAAAATGCTAAAACACGTATTTATTTAATTTTATTGAAGAGCATTAATACCAAGTTTCAAGTAATTCTGATCGTCAATATTTTTTTTGGATTGTATTATAACGTGTTTTTCCGTGAGAATTAGATAATCTCCCGCGGTAAAATGTCACTCTCCAGCCCTCCAACTATCTCCACACAAAAAAATCACGCCAATCCGTCACTCCATTTCGACATGAAAGAAGGACAAACAAACAAACATACTTTCACATTTATAATATTAGTATGGATTTTATGTACTTTAAATTATTGTGCTTACAGTACATATGTATTTTATCTATGTTTTTCGCTTAATTTAGCCTAATGTTTGCTAATTAATGTGTTTGTTGCTTCTTGATACTTATTTGATAAATGTGAGTATTTTATTATAAACTAGCAGCTCACTCTCGCTTCCACCTTTCCTTCGATAGGCAAAGTCTGTAACAAGTATATAACACCTTTGAGACGTCTAAAACCTTAGTCTCTCCCGTGACCATGATTGCTTTAAAGCATTCGAAACGTCGGGAACCAAAAATCAAAATAAATCCGCGAAAATATCCAAAAAGATAGTTTTATTTAAAATGTCAAATATATCGTTAATCTAAGAAAGGGTTTTTTTTTTCTTAGAAATTAGGTTGGGAAAGTCAAAAAGTAGTACTTAATGATAAATCTAAAGTAAATACCAGGAAATACTGTCAGTTTGTTAATTTTGCACAAAACAGCATAATCTTGAGAAAGTCAAATTTGGAACTAAAATATTCAGATTTCAATTAGGCTTTTAGAAGCACCTCTGAAACGTCAGTTTTCAACGGATTTAACAATGTGGTTATAATATTTGCATAATAAAAGTATTTTGCTTGAAATTTTGTAAATATTCAGCAGTAAATTTTATTTGTAGAAGCTATTAAATTAGTACAAGTTAGATAGAGAAAAGTATTATTAATACTATACGATTTTTCATGCAAATTTGATTTTCTTAAAAAAACGTGATTAAGGAGAAAACTTGTGTACATAAGTATGAATTCAGACCTTTACAAGTGCGGATTAGCGGACATTATATATCTTTCGAAAACTTGCTAGGTTCAGACATGCATTTCTCATGATGTTTTTCTTCACCGTAAAGCAAGTGGTAATCATGTAAATGATTTGCATATGAAAATATTAGTTTATTAGTGCGAGATCCGAGATTTGAACCCACTTCACTCGGTTTCTCAAACGAGTGCGATACTAGAAGCTAAGTAGAAAACTTACATATAAATTATATAATAGTAATAGGTATATGATTTATTAAAAAAAAAGTCTTTTGTAAACGTTTAATTTAACATAAATATTAAATGACACTAAATGTTTCAAGCGAAAATCTCAAATATATCAAATTTCCTTAAACATACATCATAAAGAAATAAATTTTCCAAGTCTAAAATGCTTGACAAAAGTAAAATTCTTGTACAAAAATCTTAACCATTTTCGCACGTACCTTTACGACGTGAGTACTTATGAGTTGAACGTGATAGTATGTCGACGAGTGCTATTCGATTATAGCACTTATTGCTGTAAAAATAAAGTTGTTTATCATGACTGATACTGAACTTAGGCAAAAATTAGGATACTAACCCAATATGACCTTGGTAAATGCTAGAAATTATATATGTTTAACCCCTAGAGGGGTAAAAATAAGCTTGCTACCTGCTTTTTTACCCCTTAGAAAACAATACTTTTCGGGTGTCATTAAAAAAGTAACTGCAAATAGGTACAAGATATAGGAGTTATTCTATACGACAGGACTAATGACGCGTAACGTGACCACGGTCAGCGTGACCGGGATGTCACAGAGTAGATTATGTTGATGCAACTACATCCTGCAAACTTGTTTATTTAGTTCATCACCAGGCATTGTAATAAATTTATATCACTAGTAACTTAGCTTTGCTTTTCGGGTGCTTTGTTTTTGGAAACTGTTTTATTATATAAAAAAGTAAAAAAAAACAGTTTATTACAGCTACAAGGCTTAATGGGTTACTCTAGTTCAATATTCGGCGATTACAACAGACCGATATATGTATATAGATTGCCGTAACAACGAAATAAAAACTAAATCTATAACATACTAGCAGAACACGCGGCTTTAAGGTAGTTTCACACAAACTCTCAACGCCTATTTTACCCACTTATAAGATGAATTTCGAAAAATGCGAAAATACGTATTCATTTAATTTTATTGAAGAGCATTAATACCAAGTTTCAAGTAATTCTGAATATAAATATTTATTTGGATTGTATTATAACGTGTATACCCGTGGGAATTACGTAATATCCCGCGGTAAAAAGTAGCCTATGTCATTCTCCAGCCCTTCAACTGTCTGCACACAAAAAATTATGCCAATCCGTCAAATTACGTCCATCCGTTTCGACGTGAAAGAAGGACAAACAAACACACTTTCACTTTTATAATATTAAGTATGGATATTATATAACGATAACTTTTATTATATTAGCAAATGAAAAAAACCAACATAAAAAAAAAAAACATTTTTATATTTCCATCACTATTGAGAAAAATAAAACCAAAAGTACACATAATATTAATTGCATTGAAATAAACGTAGGATATTATTATATTGGAAAAATATTGAAGAACGCTGATTGATTCAACGAACATTTAGTTACATATAAATAATTTTCATATTATAATATTTACTTCGAGTAAACAATGTGGGTTAGATCAGTTTTATACTTTGGACGTGATATGAGATATTTATTAAGTACCTCACTCACGTTATGAATTTACAAAGTATTTCATTACGAGTTCTAAATACTTGGAATAGGAATGTAATAAAGACGCGACACATCAGCCAGTTGGTGCGAAGCCAAACGATACAGGCTTCTACAGAATTTGTCTAATAATATAATGAAAGTGTTACTGGAGCATATTATATTTGACATCTAGATGGTGATTGTAGGTTTGATTCTGCTCGATATATCGTCGTCTGAGTGCTTATTTGTCCAAACGACCAATTTACAGGAAGAGTTTTTAATACAGAATTATTAACTTTTAATTGTTAATTATATTGGTATTAACATACACTTTTTAGCGTAATATGGCCGAAAAAATGTATTTTATCTATATGTATATAAATTCTTAGAAATAAAATTTTGTTTTTAAAATAGAAGAAAAAATACTCTTCTATAAAGTACAATAAGTATTGGTCGTTTGGACAAAGCACAGTGACGATAAGCTTTATACTAGATTTGTCAAAAAATGGGAAATCAATTGAGTCCTTATAAACCACAAAATGTTATATTTCATATCTAAGTTTATTACTGTAACTGGTTTTTCGAGGCTTTTACGTCTTTATATTTTTCGCAATAACATGATATTATTTTACATATTATTTTACAAAAAACACTGAATCTGTTGCAGATTTAGTCAGCTACTTATGATAAAACCCTTCCTGCATAAACTATCTAATATATAAAATTTCCATGTCACAATGTTAGTTACCGTACTCCTCCGAAACGGCCTTACCGATTTTTACCAAATTTTATATGCGTATTCAGTAGGTCTGAGAGTCGGCTACTATCTATTTTTCATACCCCTATGTGATAAGGGTGGCCCGCATTAGGGACGAACCCGAGCGGAGCGAGGGCGAGTCGCTAGTAATAATATAATATTAATATGGTGAAAATTTATTCAAGAGAAAGAGGGAGAGAGAAGGAGATAAGAAGTATTCTTTTTTGTGTAATGATTCTAAAAATCTTCCAACACTAAAATATTCATTGTAAATGTTCAAAGAAATTAATATTTTATAAAATTTCATATAATTTAGTAAAAATATATTCATTAAGAACCACTTATAATTTAGCCACAAAATAATTAAAGTGGATAATTTTAGATTTTAACCTAATATACTTGCGGAGTTTGTGAACGCAAAATTGTAGTAACGATTAAAACTTTGACAAGGCCAAATCAGATTTTCTATCCATCGTTCTCGTCACATACTCATAGTTTCCGTTATAACTACGCTAATAGAATTTGCCTTCTAGATATTACAGGCTGTAGTGGTTTAGCTTAAAGTAGTTTTTATTCCACACTAGTGACTTACCCTCGCTTTGCATGGGGGCACACCTTCTTTTTGCGCCAGGAACATTGGTAGGCATATACTGAATAACCCAACAGAGTTTCATCACAATCGGTTCAATGGTTTAAGAACGCATAAAAGACAAACATACAAACATTCATTTTTATTTATATTGAAGAAGAAAGAAGATTTTTTTATGTTGTTGATATAAAAATAATAATGTCTGTAATAAAAAGCCGGTAGCTAATAACATCTTTCAAATTGTATAGAGAAAATGCAATAAGTAAACTGACCCAAACTTCCTTGAGTATTATAGGAATTTATTCTGCAAAATTTTTCCGAAGCCATCGTCCATTTGTTTAACCAATTCTCTTTCCATAATATTTTCTACGTACAACGTATGAACCTCTATCTTGAGTTAATCTGTGAAACCAATGAATAAGCAGGATAGGTCGCTCCAGGCAACTCATTTCTTGGCAGCGTGTAAGGACACAAAGAAAGACATTCTTGGTCTTGCGGCAACCGTATTCAATAGCATCTTTCATGTTTCAAAACACACTACATGGTATGTATTAAGGTAATATTTGTTGAGTTGAACTTTAAAATAATATCTGAAAGCTTTTCTGGTAGTAACTTAGTGAAATATGGCTGGTTTTATCGTTAAAATTTTATAATATCTCTATGCATAAAATAAACTACTAGTTCTGAGCATATTCTATAAATTTTTATCTCAAAAATCGGTCAAGTGCGAGTCGGACTTGTATATCCGTATCATAATTGATTTTTCTAATTTGCATGGCAACCTTTTTGAAATTCACCATCTTGGTTTTTTATTATTTATTGTTATAGCGGAATAAAAAAAATAAAAAAGAGGGAATTTCAAAGAAACAATCTGATTTATCAATATATTGGTATTTGTTAGTAAAATATACATAATAATAAACACTATCACCAAATTTCAAGTTCATAGGTTCCATAAATTGTAAAATAAAATGGAAGATCTTTACGTACTAAGAACTAACATAATACCTTAGTACAAACGAACAAAGCACTACTCTCAGTTAAATAAGTAAAAAACTGTCAGGCGTAAAGAACACCTACTTACGATGAAGACGTAGACAAATTATGGCTTAATTCTCGTGGAAGCTGCAAGAATTTAGTGGTTTCCTGTGAAATTTAAATTGTGGAACGAGAATTCGTTTCATTTTTATTTAATTACAGTAGATGTATCTCTATATCTATATGTCTATACTCTATACTAATATTATAAAAAGAAAAGATTTGTTTGTACCGAATAGGCTCCGAAACTGCTGGACAGATTTAGATGAAATTTGGTAAGAAGATAGATTGAGACACTGGAAAGGATATAGTTTTTATCCCGGAAATCATCTAAAGGGAGTGAAAATGGGGTTTAAAAATATATATATATATAAATTTATTTTGTTTTCTGATAGTTGAGGATTGGATTTTTGATAACAAAAATATTTTTTCTTAACAACCTTGGAAGGAGGGTGAAGTTTATTAAGTTTATGCTTATCATGGTGTGTATCAATGAAAGAGCTGGATATATTTTGATAAAATTTAGTAAACAGATTTGGACAACAGACTATGGCGTGTTAAAAGACTTGGACGATTGATAAAATTAAAATTCACCAAAAGGCCCGTATATATATATTTTTTGTATTACATACAAAATAAAGTTACTTCTTAACACGATTATATCAGTCCATTCGTATATTTAATAAAAAAATTAACCAGTCTTCAGAAGTATTATAATGAAAACATTACAAAATGAAAATAAAAATTATAATGAGGAACTATAAAATATATCAAAATTTCTTTTTTTATAGCTAGTTCCAACATTCTAACGGACGGTATTATGCAAAATAAATTATAACATAAAACTGTGTTCGTGATTTCCTCACGCATTCATCATTTTCATATAACAGAAGTATTATTTTTCACGCTCGTAAAATGAATCGTACTAATATTATAAAGAGGTAAAGTTTGTAAGTTTCATTGTATTCAGCCCTTTTTAACGTCCCACTGCTGGGCACGGATCTCACTTCAGTACGAGGGGAATCAGGCCATAGTCCACCACGCTGGCCAAGTGCGGGTTGGCGGACTTCACATGTCTTTCGAAAACTTGCTAGGTTCTATCAGACATGCAGGTTTCCTCACGATGTTTTCCTTCACCGTTATGACAAGTGGTAATCATGTTGGAAATGATTCGCACATGAAAATATCAGAGGTGCGAGACCCGGGATTTGAACTCGCTTCACTCGGTTTCCCAAGCAAGGCTACCACTGCCTTTGATTTGGGATTGATTACCTTAGCACAAACCCGACCAAAGCAAGGGTGAGTCGCTAGTTTTGAATAAAGAACAACTTTCCTTTACATGTAATACAATTACGAGTATTTGACTTACGCTAAATACGTTAAAGCCTTATCTGATGAATATAATGTTCTTATATCATGTTATAGAATACCATAGGTTTTGACTGAATTCAAAAAAAGGAAGTACTCAATTCTATTGTAAGCTTTTTTACTCGACTACGGAGAAAATCAAATAATATTATGTTCCTTATTTCCATCTTTCGCATTTTAGATGAAGCTCTACATTAATTCTACACTATTATATTTTACAGTTATATTGTACAGTTTTAGGCAGTGGTAGCCCAATGGTAACGTGCTCGCTTGGGAAACCGAGTGATGCGGGTTCAAATCCCGGGTCTCGCACCTCTGATATTTTCATGTGCGAATCATTTCTAGCATGATTACCACTTGCCTTACGGTGAAGGAAAGCATCGTGAGGAAACTTACATGTCTGAGGGAACTTAGCAAGTTTTCGAAATATATGTGAAGTCCGCCAACCCGCACTTGGCCAGCGTGGTGGACTATGGCCTGATTCCCCTCGTATTAAAGGGAGGCCCGTGCCTAGCAGTGGGACGTTAAAAAGGGCTGAATACGTACATACATTATATTTTACTAGCGACTCACCTTCTCTTCACTCGGGTTCGTCCCTACCTTGATTCACCATACAAACTTTCATCCCCATTTTGCACCCCTTAAGGAATGATTTCCAGGATAAAAAGTATCCTATGTCCTTTCCATGGTTTTAAACTACCTTTTTACCAAATTTCATCTAAATCGGTTCAGTAGATCCAGAGATTACTCCCTGCAACGTCACAAACTCACAAACTTTACGTCTTTATAGTATTAGTATAGATTATTATTTTCTATATTATTATAAAGAGGCTGAGTTTGTTTATTTGTTTGTGTTTGTTTGTTTATTTGTTATGTATGTAATCAGGAACTATTAATCCAAAAACTTACTTAGGAATGGACCCGAATGTACCGAGGTGAGTCGCAAGTTTAACATAAAACAACAAACGGCATATCATGATACTCAACATTTTATACTATTTCATAGAAGCTAAGTCAATTTATATGCTAGGCTATATAGACATATGTTATTAATACTATTTCGAGCTTATCACGGCGCTTGGTATGCGGGCGCATTGTTTATATACGAGTATGTCGCCTATTACGTGTAGTGCCAGTGTTGGCGGTTTTGTTCATAAGCGAACAGTAAGTATACGAACGATATATCTGTTCTATACTGATTTTTTTTTCAGTTTCTATTCGTCGCTATAAAGAATCGCTACAATCTATACATATAATAACATTGTGACCAAGCCGAATCTGTACATTAAATAATTTTTGGAAAATCTTATTGAAATAGACATTTTTATCGATATAAAGGCCGAATCTGTAGTTTTTAGAATTTTTGTCTGTCTGTCTATCTGTATGTATGTCTGTCTGTCTATCTGTCTGTCTGTTACCGCATCACGAGAAAACCTCTGGACAGATTTTGATGAAATTTGGTATGATGATAGCTGGTTATCCGGGTCAACATACAGGATACTTTTTCCCCCGGGAAAATATCTTATTTCTGAGAAAAAATACAAAAACTGCAATGTAAGAGTATACTAATATATAAAACCTAAGAATTTGGTTTTTAGTCATCTGAACGCGGGCGGAGCCGCGGGCAATGCTAGTTATAAATAAAAACACCCATGATTGGAATACAAACATTCGTACTTATCACACAAAATAATGACCCCAGCGGGACTCGAACCCACAACCGCTGGCACAGCAAGTACGCTCACTACAAACTGAGCCAAACGTGTCGTCAAATTGTAAATAGTTAAAATTTATTTAGAATTTAAACTTGTAACTTTCTCAGTTAAAAAAACACAAATTCGCTCTTATTAGCACCGTATACTAAAGTTTATCTAAAGGCTTTGAAATGCCGTTTCGTTGCGCAGATTTGAAAACTTATGTATGCCTGCATATTATATGGAATATTTGTTTTAAGTTCTGACAAAATACAGCTGCTTTATGTAAAAATTTTAAAATTTATAATATTGTCCCTTTCTATTACGAGATAAAAATAGAGAGAGTCTACACACAAGTGTGTCGAAATAAAGTATTTTATATTTTGGTCTAGAAACGTAGCATAACTTAGAATTTACAAATCTATTATCTTTAAAATGCTACAAAGAGAGTCCGTCGAGTCAGTAATTATTACTTGAAAAAAAATTCAATTACTGTTATTACATGGCTACTATAAAATACTTTATTGTGAATAGATTTATTTATTTGTATGTAAGTATACATTATATGTATGTATTCAGCCCTTTTTAACGTCCCACTGCTGGGCACTGGCCTCCCTTCGACGGGGTTGGCGGACTTCACTAGTCTTCGAAAACTTACTAACAATAAGTTAGTAAGTTCAAGTAACAATAAGTTCTCTCACACATGCAGGTTTCCTCACGATGTTTCCTTCGTAAGGCAAGTTGTAATTATGTTATAAATTATTCGGACATGAAAATATCAGAAGTGAGAGACCCGGGATTTGAACACGCTTCACTCGGTTTCCCAAGCGAGCGCGTTACCACTGGGCTACTACTGCCTATGCATGCATAAATTATTTAATAAAACTTTATTATCTTGCCTGAATAATTGATTTAACTTAAAAAATCTGTACATATAATAAAATTCTAACTAAGACGAATTAAATATTTTTTGGAAAATCTTATTGAAATAAACATTATTATCGATACAGAGGCCGAATCTATAGTTTTTATTTTTTTGTCTGTCTGTCTGTTACCGCATCACAAGAAAACCTCTGGACAGATTTTGATGAAATTTGGTATAATGATAGCTGGTTATCCGGGTCAACATATAGGATACTTATTACAGCGGGAAAATGTCTCATTTCTGAGAAAAAATACAAAAACTGCATTGTAAGAGTATACTAATATGTAAAACCTAAGAATTTGGTTTTTAGTCATCTGAACGTGGGCGGAGACGCGGGCAATGCTAGTATATTATATATTATTATAGGTTGTAGATGAATATCTATATAATTCTGCCTAGCTTGAATTAGTCAAAGGAAAGTTGTATATCTCAAGAGAGCTAAGATTCTTTTATAAAAAATATGTCAAAGAGAACTAAGCGTCCATTGAATATCGTTATTTAAAAAAAATAGAAGTATAAATACTTCTAACAGAAATATAAATATTTTTTAACAGAAAAGTGTTGCTTACGGAGAAAAATATGCTATTTTAAATCTTGTAGTTCGACAATCGTTTGAGTTCACTTAAAACTTAACCTGCACATATAATAGAATTGTAACTCATCGCTGTCTGTACATGGAAGATATCTGAGAAGAACTATTATTGGGGGATTTTCTGATTTTTTTATATTTGTCTGTGCGTTAGTGTGTGCTTATCTCAGAATCGGCTAAACCGATTTGTGTGTGGTTTTCACTAATGTATTGTGGTAAGCTTCACTTAACTTTTAGTATTTGTTTAATTTCAATAAGTTCATAAATAAAAAAAAGTTATGTCAATTTAAAGAATCACCTAGGGACGAACCGGAACCAAGCGGGGGTGAGTCGCTAGTAATATATAAAAAATAAAAATTATCAAACAATGTTTCATAGTATTTTTTAATGAATCTTATGCAAATTAAAAAAAATATATATTTCTTTAGTGATATTAAATACTCAATATTTTTTTATTATTCTGTAATCTATATATATACAGATAAATAAAATTGAAGTGTCTGTTTGTAATGTCAAAATAACAGCTTTTTACTCAATTTATATGAAATAATATACGGTACTTATAAAAACAATTTTTAAAATTTTTGTCTGTCTGTCTGTTTATTTGTTCCGGCTAATCTCCAAAACGGTTGGACCGATTTTGACAGGAATTTCACTGGTAGATAGCTGATGTTATAACGAGTAACTAAGACTACTTTTATTTAAGAAAAATAATCAGGGTTCCGCTCAAAAAAATTAAAACCTTAGGTAGGATACACCAAAGCAAAGCGAGAATAAGACGCTAGTCAATAAATAATAAAAACAAATTCAAAAAGAAACCAATTTAAGTGGATTTAAAATGCAAACCAGTCCACTGTAATATAGAATAGAGAAACACTAACAATAAGTTGCTTCATACAAAGCTATCTGAATGTAGCGCTATGAAAATAGTCGGAGATTGCATCTTTATCTTAAATAAGTATATATTGTGTTCCTTACTTTGTATTTAATCTGCACTGAAGGAGGCTATTCTATACATTATAGTATTTATTAGCGACTCTCCATCGCTCCGCTTGGGTTCGTCCTGCATTTTAAGTTTAGTATAGATTTCTTAGAGATGAGATATTTTCCCGTCCCGTACATTAAATATTTTTTTAGAAAATCTTATTCAAATAGTCATTTTTATCGATTATCGATACAGAGTCCGAATCTATAGTTTTTAGATTTTTTTGTCTGTCTGTCTGTCTGTCTGTCTGTCTGTCTGTCTGTCTGTCTGTCTGGGAACTCATCACGAAAACCACTGGATAGATTTTGATGAAATTTGGTATGATGATAGCTTGTTATCCGGGTCAACTTAAAGGATACTTTTTACTGCAGGAAAATATCTCATCAGAGAATTCTATACTAAACATTAAAACGTAACTAGGGACGAACCCAAACGGAGCGAGGGTGAGTCGTTAGTCTAATATAAAAAAATTATCATCGCTATTTCACTTACAAATAATTAGACAAAGTTAGCGGTCGTTCTTATATTGATCGTACTAACTCAAAGCTTTTTTAATTTTTACCTCTAACAGAAACGTCTGAAGCACAGAGGCGTGCTTTTTGACATTTTTGACACATATTTTAGAAAGTTGGTTGAAATTTATTGGGAATTAATTTTTTTATATAATTCAATTTTCGTGAATATGTAAAATAAATTAGTTTGGTAAGCTGGCTGAAGTCACTTTAAGCCAGTTGATATCTATACATATAATAAAATTCTGAGTCGAATCTGTACATTAAATATTTTTTGGAAAATCTTATTGAAATAAACATTATTATCGATACAGAGGCCGAATCTATAGTTTTTAGAATATTTTTCTGTCTGCCTGTTTGTCTGTCTGTTACCGCATCACATAAAACCACTGGAGGGATTTTGATGAAATTTGGTATGGAGATAGCTGGTTATCCGGGTCAACATATGGGATACTTTTTACCGCTAAAATGTCTCATTTCTAAGAAAAAATATAAAAACTGCAATGTAAGAGTATATATATATAAAATCTAAGAATTTGGTTTTTGGTCATCTGAACGCGGGCGGAGCCACGGACAATGCTAGTCTTAAATAAAACTCTCTTTTCGGATTATTTCGCGGATTTATTATGAGTTTTCATTATCAAGGTTTCGAATGCTTTACAACGATTATGGTCACGGGAGAAAGCGTAAAGCATTCAACATCGGGAACCAAAAATCAAAATAAATCTGCGAAAATATCCGAAAAGGTAGTTTTATTTCAAATATTTCATAATATATATACAAGATTTCCATCGGAAACGTATTTCCTTCTTACCATCCAAGTACTTAATAAATTGTTAATGTCAATACAATTTAAAAACTATTTATATTCTTTTTATATGAGCTTTTACACCTCAGCTATTCATGTGGAAATATTTTTTATCAACTTAGGTACCGTATATACTCGTAGGTATCTACGCCGCTCGCCCTCTTAGCATCCCTCTCGACGTAGTACAATCGACCCACTGTACTGTATTGAACTCATACTTAAACAAGCGAACTATCCCGGCTTCACCTGGGTTATTTAATTTCTACACTATACAAAAATATTGTTAAATAATACTTTTTTAGGTTTACGATATATATAATCCTACTAATATTATAAACGCGAAAGTTTGTAAGAATGTATGTATGGACGTATGTTTGTTACTCTTTCACGCAAAAATAATGGATTTTGATGAAACTTTACAATAATATAGTTGTCGGCGACGGAAAACCTATCTTCGAGTAACGTGTGTATTAATATAGGGACAATGTCATTTTAGCGTATTATGAATAATTGTTGTAAATATGAAATCTCATTCTTATTAGATTTATTATGTTAAAATAAGTTCTAATTAGTGTAATAAGGTTAGTTTAGAGTATTTTTTGCTTATTTGAATCATATAAGACTATTTAACATTAATTTGAAAGGAATAGGTACGTAAGTAAAATGTTAGCATATAATTACGTAACTTGAAAATGAGATTTTTTGTTTCTTGCAATAGCATAATAGTTTATGTTTTAAATAATAGATTTTATTATAAAACTTATAATAAAACAAGAATTAGGTCGATAGGACTATCCGTTCAAAAGTTATAAGGGAAAATGTATAGTAAAAATGTAGCAACCTAGAAATTTAGATATTTTTGTTTTAAGACTTTTTTAATTAATTATTATATATTGAATATTATGTTTTAATATTGTATAATAGTATGTAAGGCATGTAAATAAATAAATATGTGTAAGGTGTTTTACTGAAAACATAAAATAAAAGGACTCTCAAGGTTTCGGTTTAGGGAAATTTTATTCGAAAAACGAGCTCAAAGTACGCGGCTCTCTGTAAGGTATTAACGGGCCAAATAAAAGGCGAGCCATTTCTCGATTCGAGTCAGTCGCAAGACAGCCACCGAAGAGGCAACAACTAAAAGGAAAAGGAAGAACCGAAACCAAGAGAGA
Organism: Brenthis ino; assembly: GCA_921882275.1. Lineage (NCBI taxonomy): Eukaryota > Metazoa > Arthropoda > Insecta > Lepidoptera > Nymphalidae > Brenthis > Brenthis ino. Next base: position 22,977,044 of record OV170223.1, on the reverse strand, counting down.
AAAAAGGAAAAATTGTGTTTTATTTCATCGCCTCTAAGTATAGTCTCCTGTCAACGAAGAAACCCTAGTGGATCGGGACCCAAGCTACGCATTCAGGGGTGCGTGGTGGCGTACATTACCAGCGAACGGACATACTGCCGTGTACGCCAAGAACGTCTGGGAGATTGTCCCAGGTCGACCTCCGGGTACTAGACATACCCTGGTTCTGGTCGTCCGAAACAGTTGGTCCTTCGAGCCGGATCCTTGCTAGAAGAAGTTCAGAAGAAACAGAAGATTGCGTTCAAGATGCCGGTAACCAGGTCGCAGAAGGATGCCCCCTCACGTCCCGGGTCCCGTCCTTCAGATAGGGACGCGACAGATGGAACGTCGGGATCAGAAGGGGTCACGTCAGCGTCGGCGTCATCGGGAACTGCAACTACATCGAACACTTCTTCGGGTACCACGACCACGGAGGGCACCACAGTGACGGAGACTACGGTTACGACTGCAACTACGGCGGCGTCTATGGAAGGCAACAAAGAAGATGCTGCACAGAGGATGACCAGGAAGAGCCAAGAAGATGTACCTGGAAAGGATGCTCAAGGCTCCTCCAAGACCCTGAAACCGATGGGGGTCAGTCGTCGCGCCAGGTCCACGAAGACCACGAGTTCCTCGGCCAGAAGACGCGAGCTAGAAGCAAAGGAAGAGTTGGCACGCCTGGAGTTGAAGCAAGCACAGGCTGAAACTAAGCTAGCCCGTGTCAGATTGGAGATGGCACAGTGTGAAGAAGAGGACTCCGTGGATGAAGACCTGGAAGACAGAACAGCACAGGTGCAGAACTGGATCGAGACGTCTGTGCTGGAGGATGGCAACAAAGTTCAACCAGAGATGCGAGGTCCACACCCCTTGGAAGAGCCACAGAAGATGAAGCCTGAAGAGAACTCCTCAACGAGAGGAGCTACGATTGAAATTCAAGCACTGACGGCAGCATTGAAGGAAGCTCTTACCACGCGAGGACCAGCAGGACAGCCAACCTACATTCACGAGTTACCCTACTTCGACGGCAACAGTAGCGAGTGGATGGCCTTCAAGGTTGTCTATGAAGATACAGCACCGATGTTCAACAACGTCCAGAATATGGCTCGGCTAAGAAGAGCACTGAAGGGCAACGCAAGAGAAGCTATCAAGAGTCTGCTGTACTCCGAAGCCTCTCCGATGGAAGTGATTCAAGCCCTCAGAAGAAGATATGGAAGACCAGATGCACTGGTGCTGGCAGAGTTGGACAAGGTCAAAACGTTGCCGAAGATTTCTGAAAACCCAAGGGACATATGCCTCTTCGCGAGCCAGATCAGCAACAGCGTAGCGGCAATAAAAGGATTGAAGAAACCACAGTACCTGCATTCACCTGAGATGGTGAAACAAATTATTGAGAAGATGCCTACGATCCTCAAGTTCCGATGGTACGACTTCATTGAAACAACAGAAGAAGGCGAGTTCTCCGACCTAACACTGGTGTCCAAGTTCCTGAACAGAGAAGCAGACAAGTGTGGAGCCTATGCATCAACAGAAGAGAAGAGCGGGTTCAGACGGACTCATCGACAAGCAACGCATTCAACTAAGGAAAAGGACTTCAAAGAAAAGGTTTCAAGATCAGAGAAGACTTGCCCCATGTGTGAGGGTGAACACTTCCTCGTCGGGTGTCAGAAGTTCCTGAAGGCGTCTGTGCAAGATCGATGGGCAATAGTGAAGAAAAGCCGCGTTTGCTTCAAGTGTTTACAAGGGACACATCGGAAGGAGAGCTGCAAGAAGCCGTCGTGCAAGGAATGCAAGAGGTGGCATCATCATCTGCTGCACGTCGAGACAGAGAAAAGTTCCTCGGAAGAACAGAAGAACAAACCACAAGAAGTGGCGAGCATCATGGCATCGGTGAATGCGGTCAACAACGCAAGGGCATACCTGAAGATAATTCCGATAGAAATCTTCGGGTCAAAAGGATCAAAGAAGATATTGGCCCTCATGGATGAAGGGTCAACAGTGTCGCTGCTAGACCAGAAGGTAGCAGAAGAAATCGGCGCTCAAGGAAGAAAGGAGGAACTGGTCATCGAGACTGTTGGAGGCAGGCTGATAAGGAAGGAAGACTCTCAGATGCTTGACCTTACGGTGAAGGGGATTCATCAGAAGACCAAGAAGACCTTGAGAAGAGTCCGGACCATCGACGAGTTGAAGCTTGCACCGCAGTTCCTAGAAAAGAAAAGGATAGAAGAGTGTCAACACTTGAAGAAGATTGCTGACTCTCTATATTATAAGGGGGAGTCACCACAGCTGCTCATCGGTCAAGACAACTGGGAGCTAATCGTGACTCAAGAAGTAAGAAGAGGGAAACCAGGACAACCAGTCGCTTCAAGAACAGGACTTGGATGGGTGCTCCACGGGTCAGACACTGGAGGCGCGAAAGTGGTGCACTTCTTAAACACGTGTCTACATGTCAGCACGCCAGAAGAAGAGATGCATCAAGCCATCAAGGATCACTTCGCAATCGAAGCACTTGGAGTACTACCAAGAAGACCCACTACGGATTCAGAAGAAAGAGCACTCACCATCCTAGAGAAGACCTGCAGAAGACTAGAAGATGGTCGATTTGAAGCTGGACTTCTATGGAAAAATGAAGATAAACAGATGCCTGAAAGCTACACGTCTGCCAAGAACCGATTGTTCAACATTGAAAAGAAGATAGACAAAGACCCTCAGCTGAAGGCAGAATACAATAAGCAGATCCAGCATCTAATCGACAGCAAGTATGCAGAAGAAGCACCTGGTGGACAAGAAGATTCAAAGAAGACATGGTACCTCCCTCATTTCTCCGTGGTACATCCATTGAAGAAGAAAATAAGGATCGTCTTCGACGCTGCAGCCAAGTCTAAAGGGAGAAGCCTCAACGACGCTTTACTACCGGGACCAGACCTACTGCAATCGCTCTTCGGGGTATTACTGAGGTTCCGGCAAGGCCCGTTTGCAGTGGCAGCCGACATAAAGGAAATGTTCCTGCAAGTTCGCATCCGGCCAGAAGATAGAAACAGCTTGAAGTTCCTGTGGCGAGGGGATCGTCGTGACGTAGCACCGAAGGAGTACAGAATGACATCAGTCATCTTCGGCGCGACATCATCTCCTAGCACAGCGATCTACGTGAAGAACCGGAACGCGGCGGACTACAAGAAGCAGTACCCAGAGGCAGCAAAGGCAATCGAGCTGAACCATTACATGGATGACTACCTGCACAGCTTCCATTCAGAAGAGGACTTCAAGAGAATTACAGCGCAGGTGGACTTCATTCACAAAAAGGCGGGCTTCGAACTCCGAGGATGGGCGTCAAACCACTCCGACCTGCTGCAAGACGTGAAGACTGAGTCAGTTGAGAAGACAGAGGTGGACCTTGGTGAGAAGGAAGAGAAGACACTGGGACTACGCTGGTTTACAGAAAGGGACTCCATAGGCTTTAGGGCGAACCTTCGGAACACGCCAGATGAAGTGGCACAAGGACTCAAGGTACTACGAAGAGAGAAGTCACCAGCGCCGTGATGTCGACCTTCGATCCACTAGGGCTAGCATCACCAATTCTCATCCAAGGCAAAAGGCTGCTCCAGAACATATGGCGAAGTGGCGTCGGTTGGGATGAAGAGATAGAAGAAAAGGAGTACGAGTCATGGAAGACTTACCTGGAGAAGATGAAGCTGCTCCAAGACCTTCAGATCCCGAGATGTCTGGCACCACGTCGCACCGAGGGGGAGCTGCACACGTTCACGGATGCAAGCGAAATGGCGTATGCAGCTACGGTATATTGGAGAACTGAAAATCAAAATGGGACTTATGACGTCAGCTTAGTAGCAGCAAAAGTAAGAGTCGCTCCGTTGAAGCCGGTGTCAATCCCGAGACTCGAGCTGCAAGCGGCCCTCCTAGGAAGCAGATTGGCACACTCGGTCGAGGAAGAAATGGATCTGAAAATAGAAAAGAAGACGTTTTGGACAGACTCCAGTATCGTGCTATCATGGATCAAGACGGACCCGAGAACCTTCAAGACATTCGTGGCTCATCGCTTGGCGGAGATAGAAGATCTCACAAAACCACAGGACTGGAGATGGGTACCGACGGCGCAGAACCCTGCAGATGATGCAACACGTGACGTACCAGAACACTTCGACTGCCAACACCGATGGTACACCGGACCAGGGTTTCTAAGAAGAGATGAAGTTCACTGGCCTGCGGCAAGAACATTCAAGAAAGAAACCACTGGCGAAGAAAAGGCAGCGGACATCGTAGCGACTGCAGGCAGCTCCTATCCATCACCAGATCCCGAAAAGTTCTCGTCGTGGAAAAGACTTTGGCGAGCTACAGCAAGAGTACTGCAGTTCATACAACTCTGCAGAAGAAAGGAAAAGGTCCACGCCAGCAAAGAAGATCCTACCTGGAAAACTACAAAAAGGAATAAGAAAATTGTTGAGAAGCGACATCTGTCTTCAAAAACGTCAGAAAGGAAATACATACCATTGGAAACAAGTCTACTAGAGCAAGCTGAAACGCTGTTGTTAAGAAGAAGTCAAGAGAAATGCTTCAAAGAGGACATCAGGTGCCTACAGCAAGGAAAACAATTAGAGGGCAGCAGCAAGTTGAAAAGGCTCGACGTAGTGCTAGAAGAAGGTCTCCTGCGACTGAAAGGAAGAATCGACGCGATACGAGGGGTTACCAGAGACTACAAAACGACCCATCGTACTCGACAGCAAGGACAAGACAACACTTCTCATCATAGAAGAATTTCACTGCCGCTTCAATCACGGGAATCACGCGACCGTAATGAAACGAAGTAAGACAACGCTTCTGGGTGCTAGGACTGAGGTCAGCGATCAAGACCATTCAACATCAATGCCAGTGGTGCAAAACAAGAAAGGCAAGACCTCAAGAACTACCAGTGGGCAACTTACCTGCTGAGAGGCTGATGCACGGAAACCCTCCATTTACGTGCACGGGAATAGATTACTTCGGCCCTATGACGATCACCGTAGCAAGACGCCATGAGAAGAGATGGGGTGCTCTATTCACATGCTTAACAACACGAGCTGTACACATTGAGCTCACTCCTTCACTCTCCACTGACAGCATGATCATGGCACTACGACGATTCGCCGCGAGAAGGGGAATGCCAAAGATAATCTACACCGACAATGGCACTAACTTCGTTGGCGCCAACAAAGAACTCAAAGAAGCACTAGACACCATGAAGCAAGAAGACCTTATCTCGGAAGCGGAGAAGATCGGTGTGCAGTGGAAGTTCATACCTCCTGGTGCACCAAACATGGGAGGTGCATGGGAGCGTCTGGTGCGATCCATTAAAACCGCACTGGACGCCACGCTCAACGAAAGGCAACCACGAGAGGAGGTACTTCATACCCTCCTGTTAGAGGCCGAGCACATAGTCAACTCTCGGCCCCTCACCCACCTCTCCGAGAACCCTGAAGAAGAAGCACTTACACCGAACCACTTTCTCATCGGGCGATCATGTGGCGCAGCAAGAATCGGCAGCTTCGAGAACAACGAGCTTGTGGGCAGACACACCTGGAAGGCTACGCAGCGACTTGCCGATCACTTCTGGCAACGTTGGCTGAGAGAGTATTTGCCCACTCTACTACCAAGGAAGACCAAAGGAAGAGTCAGCGCCACAGATTTGCAAGTCGGAGACATCGTACTGATCGTCGATCACAGCCTACCAAGATGCAATCTGGCCACGCGGAAGAATCCTGCATGTGTATCCTGGACCAGACGGGCGGACCAGAGTCGTCGACGTCGAGACCAGAGGAGGTGTCCTACGGAGGCCCAGTTCGAGAGTGGTGCTGTTGGTGCCGGGAGCGTCGCCGAGTCCAGGAGTTGGTGCAAAGCACGAGGGGGAGAATGTCGGCGACGGAAAACCTATCTTCGAGTAACGTGTGTATTAATATAGGGACAATGTCATTTTAGCGTATTATGAATAATTGTTGTAAATATGAAATCTCATTCTTATTAGATTTATTATGTGAAAATAAGTTCTAATTAGTGTAATAAGGTTAGTTTAGAGTATTTTTTGCTTATTTGAATCATATAAGACTATTTAACATTAATTTGAAAGGAATAGGTACGTAAGTAAAATGTTAGCATATAATTACGTAACTTGAAAATGAGATTTTTTGTTTCTTGCAATAGCATAATAGTTTATGTTTTAAATAATAGATTTTATTATAAAACTTATAATAAAACAAGAATTAGGTCGATAGGATTATCCGTTCAAAAGTTATAAGGGAAAATGTATAGTAAAAATGTAGCAACCTAGAAATTTAGATATTTTTGTTTTAAGACTTTTTTAATTAATTATTATATATTGAATATTATGTTTTAATATTGTATAATAGTATGTAAGGCATGTAAATAAATAAATATGTGTAAGGTGTTTTACTGAAAACATAAAATAAAAGGACTCTCAAGGTTTCGGTTTAGGGAAATTTTATTCGAAAAACGAGCTCAAAGTACGCGGCTCTCTGTAAGGTATTAACGGGCCAAATAAAAGGCGAGCCATTTCTCGATTCGAGTCAGTCGCAAGACAGCCACCGAAGAGGCAACAACTAAAAGGAAAAGGAAGAACCGAAACCAAGAGAGAAAAAAGGAAAAATTGTGTTTTATTTCATCGCCTCTAAGTATAGTCTCCTGTCAACGAAGAAACCCTAGTGGATCGGGACCCAAGCTACGCATTCAGGGGTGCGTGGTGGCGTACATTACCAGCGAACGGACATACTGCCGTGTACGCCAAGAACGTCTGGGAGATTGTCCCAGGTCGACCTCCGGGTACTAGACATACCCTGGTTCTGGTCGTCCGAAACATAGCTCATACATCAGAACAACACATAGACTACTTTTTGTCCCGAAAAAATGAACAGTTCCCGTGGAATAGATTTGTTTTTGGTTCGCTAGTATTTAATATTTTAAATATCTATTACATCTATTATAATATCTTTTTGCGATTTTTCGCTTTATCTTGATTTTTGGTTCTCTAAGTTTCGAATGATTTACAGCAAATTTCAACAAAAAGCAGTTTTTTCTTATGACCATGATCTGGTCCCCAGCTGAACACGGGTCTCCCTTCGATTCGTGAGGGATCAGGCCATAATCCACCACGCTGGCCAAGTGTTGGTTGGCGGCAGATTTCCGTTTTATTTTGGATTTATTATATGGAACATAATAAAGCTCATACAGACAGAACAATACGAAAAACTAAAGAATTATACATAATCTTATATATTCCTGTAGAATACTAGGTATATAATAGATATGCAATATTATATTCAATCGGTACTTGTAACATTCTTCAAAGGGAACAATTTACTGCTAAAAGAAAAATATCTTTTAACTATGACTATAACGTTCTTATATTTTACCTTTGAAAATGGAAAAATGAAACTATAAATATTTTCATGAAACGTTGGCCTCGTCTAAAGGTTCTAAATTAAATAAAATAAAATTATGTTTTCGAGTTTTCCCGGTTTTACTCGTATTTTGGGTTTTTGGTTATCTACGTATTAAATGCTTTACAGAAACCAAGGTTAAGGGAGAAACTAAGGTTTATCGATCGATATATCGATACAGAGTTCGAATATATAGTTTTTAGAATTTTTATTTATCTGTCTGCATCACGAGAAAACCACTGGACAGATTTTGATGAAATTTGGTACAATGATAGCTCATAATAATGTTGTCAATGACCATAAAAGCTTAAAAACTTATTGTAAGTAAATGATAATATATACACAATATATTTAAGCTACATACAAATATACAAAGATTTGCAAACCCTTAAATAAACACTACAAATGCTTATAATCATTTCGCACCACAGTTTAAATTAATTGCATGGCTATTGTCATTCTCTAGCGGTCTTGCATCTCTTGAACCGTTTAAGCAAATATTATGATGAGAATAGCGTTTGAATAAGCTTACGTTTGTCAAGAGACACTGCCTTGTATTTAGATGATTACACAGTTAGGGTACTTTTATTCAATTATAACTAAAATTGTTATTTTTTTTATAATTAAAAGTTCATTCGCGTTAATAAAATAGTGAATCATCGGTGTCCACCAGCCTAGCGACGCCCCCCGACCAATTAGATTGCATTAAATTATAAAGTCATATTTCACAATGACCAGTTGAAGGCAGATTTAAATATGTTATTATTAACAAAATTATCTCAAATCAAAATAAATTAATTATCATCTCAAATCAAGATTTGCTAATATGTAACATAATTAAGTTGATTTTTATCCACTAAACTAAATGTTTTGAAATATTGAATTTGAATTGAATTTTTACTCCCACTTTGTATACACCTTTACCTGCCGTTGCACTTGACGACTCGATATTTTCTTAACGTGCATGGACTATAGCGACTCACCCACTTTCCGCTCGAGTTCGTCCCTACGTTTTAATGGTTATTATAGATTTCTCAGAGATGAGATACTTTCCTGCAGCAAAAAGTATCCTATATGTTGACCCGGATGAGCAGCTATCATCATACCAAATTTCATCAAAATCTGTCCAGTGGTTTTCTCGTGATGCGTTCCCAGACAGAAAAACAGGCAGATAAACAAACATAAAAAAAACTAAAGATTCGGTCTTGTTATCGATAATAATGTCTATTTCGATAAGATTCACCAAAAAATATTTATTGTACAGATTCGGCTCAGTTACAATTTTATTATAAGTATACATATAAAAAAAAAACAAGTTTAATTGTTATCTTAAATACCGTATATTAAGTATTTTTGTTTTATTATGACAAAAATATGTATATTTAAACATTCTGTAACCTTTCATAATTTTTATCATTTTTCTTCTATTACAAATAGTAAATTTCTCATAAAAATCATTTTAAAATGTCCGCCAGCACTATTCAAATGTTAAAATAGACGTATCATACCTAATCAAAATTGAAACTAAATACATAAATAAGATATTTATTACCTTTGATTGTATGTATGTATTCAGCATTTTTTAACGTCCCACTGCTGGGCACGGGCCTCCGTTCAATACGAGGGGGATCAGGCCATAGTCCACCGCGCTGGCCAAGTGCGGGTTGGCGGACTTCACATGTCTTTCGAAAACTTGCTAAGTTCTCTCAGACATGCAGGTTTCCTCACGATGTTTTTCCTTCACCGTAAGGCAAGTAGTAATCATGTATTTCTTCGCACCTGAAAATATCAGAGGTGCGAAACCCGGGATTTGAACACGTTTCACTCGGTTTCCCAAGCAAGCGCGTTACCACTGGGCTACCACTGCCACAATACCTTTGATTAGGTTTAATTAATAATAAATAATCAAAACATTATAAAACCTTATATACCTTTGGATCGTGACATGAGATAATAGAATAACAATTACTGCTGACACTTTAAAAGGTAAAATTGATTGTCCCATGGGCATGGGATAACCCCGGCGTAATCCCATAGATTCGCCACAAGCCTGTTCAAATCCCAATGAGAGCATCAGTTTAAGTACATACAAATAAAGTTTCGTTGCAAGTTAACCGCTACCCCTATAACAATAAGAGTGGTGGGTTCAGCACTTCTAAGTTTGTGCTTCAAAATTATCTTTGCAATAAACTATGGACATCGGGAATTCATTGTGAAGAAGATAAAATTTGAAGTCTCTTTAATCACTTTGTTATTTTAAGGATAATTTGGTGGAAGTATAGAGGTCAGTGGTGTACCTAAATAGTATTGATTAGGGTGTTGGTTTGAATAACATGTAATAAAACTTAGATTTACGCGAATATTTGACATTTTAAATAAAACTATCTTTTTTGGCTTTTTTTCGTGGATTTACCTATCTTAATTTTTGGTGTTTCGAATGCTTAACAGCAATAAGTTTCTTCCGTGACCAAGAATGCGGCTCCTTGTACGTTTTTACGTAGAAGGAGGAGGACGTTGCCTAGTACTGGAATTATTTTGCTAACTGAAACTAAACTATTTTAAAAAACAATACAAATATTATTACAATATTAATTGCTATGATAAGTAAAGGTTACAAAATGTTAGAAAACAAAAGTAACGGATTTTATTATAACAAAGGAAGAATAAATACATAAATAGGCTTATATTATGCTATATATCTTTAGTGGGAAATCCATCCATACTCCAAACTTTCACATTTATAATATTAGTAGGATATATATAAATAAACATTTAATTCTATCCGACTAACATTATAAATGTAAAAGTTTTGGATGAACTGGGATGGATGTTTGTTACTCCTTCACACCAGAACCGCTGAACGGATTTAGATGAAATTTGGCACAGAGATAGATTATAATGTGGAATAGCACATAGGCTACTTTTTATCCTGGAAAAATGTACGCTTCCCATGGAATATCCATACTAATAGTTAAAACGTACGTAGAGACGATCCTTAAAATGTACTAACATAAAGAGCAAAATACGCAACTATTTTTGATTTTCAGAATTTTTGATGGACTCCGTCAATATAATTCTTTAGCCGAACAAACATAAAAACACAATGCCGTTTATGGCGCATACCTACAGCTAATCTACTTACAGGATTATACATATTGTGGAAAAGTTTGTTTGTTGTTTGTAAATAAGTTATGTAATCCCATTTGAAACTTTAAAACGCGTGCAATTTACGTTTGCACTACACCAAGTATAAAATAAAATGAAAATTTCATGTACAAGCACGTACTCTTCACACTGTATACCTTATGAGAGACAGGAAATAAAGTGGATTTTTCAAGAGAAAACGGATAGTGAATAGTAACTAAATAACTTGTTTTTAAAAATGCAGTTTTTATCCTAAGCTCTGCTCGTGTGGATAAAAAATCTAGACATATAATAAAATCGTAACTAAGCCGAATCTGTACATTGAATTTTTTTTGTCTGTCTGTCTGTTACGGAAAAACCACTGCAGGGATTTTGATGAAATTTGGTATGGTTATAACCATACCAGCTATAGCTGGTTATCCGGGTCAATATATAGAACACTTTTTACAGCGGAAAAATATCTCATTTCTGAGAAAAAAAACAAAAACTGCAATGTAAGAGTATACTAATATGTAAAACCTAAGAATAAGGTTTTTCTCATTTGGACGCGGGTGGAGCCGCGGGCAATGCTAGTATATTATAAAAAAACCCGACTCCATAAAAGCTAACTAAAAAGATGAAAATACGTTGACGAAAGAATAAAGTACTATGCAGTCAGAGACATACCCGTTTCATCCTTACCGAACGATGTATGCATTATTTTTATATAGCCTACTAGCGACTCGCGCTCGCTTCTCTTGTGACGTTGTAGGGGGTCTCTGGATCTACTGAATCTACTAAATCGAATGATTTAGATGAAATTTGGTAAGGAGATAGTTTGAGGCCCTGGAAAGGATATAGGATACTTTTTACCCCGGAAATTATCCCTTAAGGTGGTGAAAATAGGGATGAAAATTTGTATTGGGAGCAAGCTAGGGACGAACCCGAGCGACGAGATTTGGGTAGACTAGAAGCTCTGTCCATTTACAATTTAACTCAAATCTACAACGGATTTGAGTAAATTTTTAATTTTCTTTATGGTTATACAATTATAATAATAGCAACACTAAATAGTATTATTAATTAATAAAGTTTTTTTTATTCTAATATTTATGATAATAAAAGCTAAAATTATATTAATAATATTGCTATATTTAATTATAATACTTATTAAAATTTTAAAATGCTTAGAATTAAATCAACAAATATTCTTAGGTACTTTGGTGCCATTTTTGAAATTTTGAACTCATTTTGTAAAATTGTGGGTAGACACTGTCTGTAACAAGTACCTATATATATATATATATATATATATATATATATATATATATATATATATATATATATATATAACGCCTTTGAGATGTCTAAAGCCTTAGTCTCTCCCGTGAACATGATTGCTGTAAAGTATTTGAAATGTCCAGACCCAAAAATCTAAAAAAATCCGTGAAATATCCGTAAAGATAGTTTTATTTAAAATGTCAAATATTCGCGTAAATCTAAGAAAGTATTACACATAAAACTGACAAACATAATAACATTTATGATATTAGTATTTAAGGGATACAAAATATTCAAATTTGAAAATCCGACACTCATTTCTGCTGTATGAGTGGGAGAAAAATAAAAATTAAAAGCGAGCTGTATCCCCAGCATATATCACAATGCTGACAGCAACGAGTCGAAGGCTTTATACCACTTGGAATTTATCGTTTCACTTCCGCATGATACTTGTGGCGTATCGCTATATAGCGTGTAATGAAAGGTTGTAATTTCGAAATTTATTTTCTATCTATAGCAATATGTTCATATGAGTTTTTTATAGAAAGGCTAATTTAAAGACTTTAACGTAACATAGCTTAATAGCATAATAACAGACAGAACAAAATTATTTATGATAGTTGTTTTAAAATAAATAATAAATAAATATTACCAATTTTCGTGCATGATTTCGTCAAAAAGAATTAAATTAGCACAATCTTAAAAGATTGCCTAATAGCCATCTTCTGGCTCGAACATTACATCAGCTCTAAATCATGAATTTAAGATTTTATCATCCAAAATATACGTACAAAGTTTTAATACAACAATAGTAAGAAATTGATTAAAGTTTGCTTCCAATATATGGTTACATTCGACTTATATCTAGCTAGACTAGTAACACACCCTCGCTCCACTCGGGTTCATCCCTTGATAAGTTTTAACGGTTAGTATAGATTTTTCAGAGATGAGATATTTTCCCGCAGTAAAAAGTATCCTTTATGTTGACCCAGATAACCAGCTAGCATTATACCTCAAAATCTGTCCAGTGGTTTTCTCGTTATGCGTTCCCAGACAGACACACAGACATTTTTTTTAAACTATAGATTCGTCCTCTGTATCGATATTAATGAATATTTCAATAAGATTTTCCAAAAAATATTTAATGTACAGATTATGTATAACACTTATAGTATCTACTCGTATATCAAATTAAAATGATCTTTGTTTGAGGATTTGTCGACTGCTCCAATATTAATCGAAAATCGAAGTCATGTTAGACGTTGCCTATCAATCAGTTGACTACTAGATTGTGTGAATAATTTCTACGTCAATAACCAGTGGATTGATACAAGCGCATGGTGTTTCAAAGAAAATCAAATATGCTTTCTATAGCCTCGATGCGCTCAAAAATAATCTGCGTTGAAGTGAAATTTTTAATTTAAACTTTTTACTGTTAGTGATCGATAAAGATAGTTTCTTATAATTACATGAATTACGATTTTTTTTCTTATTTATATTTTGTTTGTAATTATTTTATTATAACTAGCAACTTACCCCTGCTGCACTTGGGTGCGCTCTAAGAGTCTAAAAAGTATCTAATAGAGTAGAACCTGTGTACCTTTCAACCAAATCCGTCTCGCCATTTCAACGTGAGCGATTAAAATACTCACAATCTAGCATGCACGCACACACACGCACGTATGCACGCATGCACGCACACACACGCAAACACACATACACGAAGATGATTTTGCCGAAGATGATTTTCTAAAAATTAACGACTATATTTTTTAATAAAATAATTGAACATCTCCTGCCTCATAAAACTCAAATTGGCGCCGTCACCCAATCTGAGGCTAAAAACCAAAGACTAATGAAGCTTGATGGAAAACGATTGAAAAAACGAGACTTGTCAATCAAATTGATGCCGATTAATTAATTGTTAATTACCTATCAAAAGGATGGAAGGAGATTAAATATATCTATTACTCGTTCAAAATTAGATTATTCCTTCAAATTTGCTTGTCTCTTTAGATTCTTTGGAAAAACTGATGAATAGTTTTTGCTTTAAACATTACACGAGGCTTAAAGAATTTAGAAATAGTATGAAAGTTTTTCAATAGAAAAATATATGGCTAATAAGCCATATTAGTTGCAGAAAACTCCCTAAAGAGTATTTTAATATCTAATTAAAAGTCAAAATTCTTGACATAAAATGCTAATTGGAGCTTTGTAGTTAAAATTTTGAATGAAACCATTATCGAGAGAATTGAATTGAATTAAATTTTGAATTATATACCAATTATTATTTTTTTCTGTCGAACCATATTTAACTCTTAAGCTATTAAAACAAAACCATCTGAGCAACCGAGCTTCACTCGGCGTTTTTCATAAAAGATAAAAATATAGATAAACAAAAAAACAAAATCTTACCTACACACTAAATTTGATTGAAATTGTTAGAGCCGTTTCCGAGATACACAAAATATTTGAAAACATATATGTATAAAAAATTGCTCATTTTAATATTATAAGATAAGCTTAAATTCATATTACCATATAAAAAGCTAAAAGCTAGTTATAATTCTATAGTAAAATACTATAAAGTACATAATAATTGAAAATTATCAACAATTTGAATGCTAACCGACATATTATACCCAGATGCAGTAAAAAATCCAGTCATCAATAATAGCTTTCCATTTAAACCGGGATGGAATCTGTCTGCAGCGGCATTTATTACGTTGTAAAGAAATGGCGCTCGGAATATATCACGGTTTCAAACTCTAAGCACATTTACATAACTAGTGGAAAATATAAAATAGGCCAATCGGTTTAACTGTTATGAACTTTTTATAAAATTCATTTGAAAATATAAGTTAAAATTACTGTTGAAAAACTTTATATTTAATTAATTAAATTGCAAGCCGCTAGTTTGAAATTTATTTGTGAACTAGCTCGTGACCTCGAGTTTTCTTGCCTCGTGTTGAGCAACGAACTCAAGCTATATTAATTAAATAACTAGCGACTCACCTTCGCTCCGCTCGTGGTCGTCCCTACTTACGTTTTAACGTTTAGTATAGATTTCTCAGAGATGAGATATTTTCTCGCAGTAAAAAGTATCCTATATGTTGACCCGGATAACCAGCTATCATCATAACAAATTTCATTAAAATATGTCCAGTGGTTTTCTCTGATGCGTTCCCAGACAGACAAATAGACAGACTAAAAGTCTAAAAACTATAGATTCGGCCTCTGTATCGATATGATATATAAGATTTTCCAAAAATATTTAATGTACAGATTTGACTCATTTAGAATTTTATTATATGTATAGATTAAAAAATAAATAAAAACGAAGATGTAGTAATACAAAAGCTACTTTGATTGTTCAATTAATATCTAATCTTATAAAAGCTTCTCTGTGGTATCTTAATATAATAGCTATATAGATGGGTCAGAATAGGGCAGAAGTTCATCGAGCTCCAGACATAAAAGGGTTGCTAGGGGTCGGTTTTCAACACTGAATATGAGAAACCGTCTTAAGTTATTAGTTATTGTTTTACCTCTCAAAATTTTAATTATTAAACGTATAATAAAATTATTTTTAAAATAATAACAAGTCTTTGTAAAATTCTTCGAAATGAAAATTAGTTTTTTGTTTTAGTTCAATTTTTCAGAAACAGAAGGTCGATTTAATAGGTCAAGGATAGTTTTTATAATATTTGGATTTTGCGTTTGTTATAACAATTTTTTCGTAAAAGAAGAATTTAAGATTTTTTCTTAAGCGTCATCTAGGTCTTAATTAAATATTAAAATATTTTAAATATTTCTACAATCTTCGTATAAAATATTTTCTAATAACATGAATTTTTGACGAATAGCAAAGTTAAACTCGTTAAGCTTGACGTTACGAGTATGTAAGTAATAAATAAATCTATTACATATAATAAAATTCTGAGTCTATATTTTTTTTTTATATTTATTAAAATAGACATTATTATCGATACAGAGGCCGAATCTACAGTTTATAGAATTTTTGTTTGTCTGTCTGTCTGTCTGTTACCGTATCACGGAAAAACCAATGGTGGGATTTTGATGAAATTTGGTATGATGGTAGCTGGTTATCCGGGTCAACATATAGGATAATTTTTACTGCGGGAAAATATCTCATCTCTGAGAAATATATACTAAACTTTAAAACATAAGTAGGGACGAGTAATAAATATGTTGGAACATTAACACACAGCACCATCTAGATCCATGGTAAGCTACGAGGCTTATATTATGGATACCAGATAATTGATACGCACAT
Source organism: Brenthis ino (assembly GCA_921882275.1). NCBI lineage: Eukaryota > Metazoa > Arthropoda > Insecta > Lepidoptera > Nymphalidae > Brenthis > Brenthis ino. The sequence goes on along the minus strand of OV170223.1, from coordinate 22,960,886 downwards.
ATAACTTTAAATACGTACATATTATACTCGTAAATATACACACCCATGACTGGAGTACAAACATTCGAGCTCATCACACAAATGAATGCCCCCAGCGGGACTCGAACCCGTGACCGCTGGCACAGCAAGTAGTAACCCACTGACTAAATCTAACATAATATTTTTACTACATAAACATCTAAAAAACGTGAAGTACATTTATGTAAATCAAACATACCTATTTAATTCCTACTGAGATTTTACAATACAAGATTCCATAACATTTAATATTTTCAACTTTTATCAAAATAAATTGTGAAAAAAATATAAAAAGTATTTATAATACCAAAATATTGCATCAAAAATGTATTCAAAATATTCTTTCACTCGACACTATTATTAATGTAGGAATCTCAGACTAAGAGCTCGGTGCATCGTGAGCGGATTAAGCAAAGCCGGATTGGTATAATACAGGCAAGAAAATTTCCGATGAGATTTACTGTACGGTGTTAAATCTCTTATAAAACTGATAATAATTTTACGAAATGGATATTTTCCGTAATCATATTTTCTTTAGAATATTCGTTATGTAGATATTAAATTAAGTGTTTTATTAAAAATATTGTTAATTAATTTGGAGGCAGTTGTAGCCCAGTTGTAACGCGCACGCTCGGGAAACCGAATGAAGTGGGTTCAAATACCGGGTCTCGCACTTTTGATATTCATGTGCGAATCTTTTCAAACATTATTCTTACTTTTCTTACGGTAATGGAAAACATCATGAGGAAACCTGCATGTCTGAAAGAATGTAGCAAGTTTTGAAAAGATATGTGAATTCCGCCAAACCCTACTTGGCCACCGTGGTGGACTCTGGCCTGATCTCTCTTGTATTGAAAGGAGGCTCGTATACAATAGTGGGACGTTAAAAAAGGCTGAAAATAATACATACAAAAAATAATTTCTAATATAAAAATATTTCGAGCAAATATATGTATCTCTCCGGCAGTAAAATACTATTTATTTTGTCATTTTATTTCATTATATTTCAGTTCACTTTTTATGTTGTCGTTTTTTTTAATTTTTGTAATATTTACTTATGGAAGGTTAAAAAAACAGCATTAAGGAGCAACAAATATAAAATCCACACAACCACACGTACAAACTTTTGCATTTATAATCCATACTCCATACTAATATTATAAATGTGAAAGTGTGTTTGTTTGTTTGTTTGTGTTTGTCTGTCTTTATTTTACGTCGAAACGGAGTGACGGATTGGCGTGATTTTTGGTGTGAAGATAGTTGGAGAGCTGGAGAGGGACATAGGCTACTTTTTATCGCAGGAGATCATCTCATCCTTACGGGAAAACACGTTGGAATAAAATCCAAAAACTATCTTTTCGGGCTTTTTCGCGAATTTATTTTGATTTTTGGTTCCCGACGTTTTGAATGCACGCAGCATTTATTTCATTTCATTACAGCAATCATGGTCACGGGAGAGACTGAGGCGTTAGATGTCTCTAAGGTATTATATAGTTGTTACAGGCATCCTACCCACAATTAACAAAATGAATTCAAAAAATTGAAAAATGGCAATAAAGTACCTTACAATATTTTAACTTTTAACTTTAAACATTTTTATATAAAAATGTTAAAAAAAATGTTAATTTTTTTTTTATATAAAATTGTCATACTAACTTAAAACTTTGCAAGTGTTTCTATTTCCGTTGATAGTACAGTGGTTCGGCATTGTTGACCTGATCTGATGGTAAGGCCAGAAGGTGGATAGGTGGAACTCTTCAACGGCTAATAGTAGATACTTTGAGTTTGGGCTTATTTTGTTTGATTTGACAAGCCTAACACGTTAGAATTCTAACTTTGCTGCTACTGTCTACACTTAAAAGGGAAAAATAAAAACTTTTTAACGAAAAAATAAAAACTGACTTCAAACAAAAGCACTAAAAAGCAAAAAATAACTGATTGGTAGTTTTCATTTACCATAAATACCTAATCAAATATTTTCGAAGTCGGTGTGCTTTGGTTAAGTAATTAAAGCCTACCTATTAAATACATACCTAATCAAATATTTTCGAAATCAGTGCCAGCCTATACAAAGCAAAGCACACCGACTTCCAAAATATTTGATTAAGTATGTGTAGTAAATGAAAACTACCAATCAGTTATTTTTTATTTTTTAGTGTTTTTGTTTGAAGTTGGTTTTTATTTACTTCTTTCATCTATAGACAGTAAATCCGTGACATTCAGACTCCAGTATACAACGCGATTAAGTATTAGTCATAGATCAAGAGAATGGACTGAGCAATACTCTCATGAAATTGACCACACTCTAGAAAGAGAGAAAGCGAACGTGCGGAAAAACCTTAGTTTTATTTCAATTTGAATTTATAAATGAACTGTAAAAAATATATTATATTATAATTTATTCAAAATTATAATATAATGGAATGTAAAATGGATATAACTATCTATCTTCATTAGTTGTATTTCAATGAATACAGAAGATTTCTGGCCGCATATTCCTTTTGTCTCTATCGCACCTTCCGCCATTTTTAGCTGATGGCTGGCAAAGAATCACTTAGGCCACTCTGTCTATAGTATTAGTCTACACTATGACATAACAGAATTATAAATGTTATATGTGTTAGGTCCTTAGATAATATAGTTATCGACAAGTGTTTTGAGGTTGTATCGTGTTGGTTAACAGTTACAAAACTGTCACAATGCCCCGCCCTAGTCTGCTAAGCAGTGTTATGGCTAGATCAAAGTATGGAAAGTGGGTCATTCAAATATTAAGTTTCGGTCGATCTTGCTTGCACTCAAGTAAATTGGCCTCCTGATGATGTTATTAGTGTTGAAATATCGAACATCGTTTGGTTTTAAACTTAGTCTGACTACCAGTTTTACTTGGATTTTTAATTATATTTTTATTACTTTTTTGGGTTAGATATGTATAGCCTTCCTCGCGAATATGTGTTGACTTGGTTGTGATGGAACACAGTAATGAGCCAGGTTTGAAGCAAAGAGATGACCTTGGACGGCGCTAAGTTGCCACTTGGTTTTATTGGGTAGTACTTTAGGCTTTTTTAGGCGATAAGCGACCATGTTAGCACTAAAACAAAGGAACTGAATGTCATTGTTTTAAATATAAAAAGAGTTAAAAAACTAAAATATCCATTTTAATAGTAAGCAAAAAGACAATATTTGTAATAATTCCAAACATATTGTTGCATTTAACTGTTTTTATCTCTATTTTTATTATTAAAGAAATAATATTAAAGTAAAAATAAAATTTTCTTAAGCCTCTTTTAGAAAAACCTTGGAAATATAAAAACAAGCGTGTTTATAAATCCCATATGACCCGACAAAAAGCCTGCGATCAATCGCATTGGACCCCGGGCCAATGTCAATAAAAACAAAAAGGTTGGTTTAGGCGTTATATAAGGATTAGTTAGTCAAAGTAAACCTACTCAGTCTCGTACAGTATTATTGGAATAGCAAATAAAAATCAGTATATAATGAAGTGTAATTCAGAAAAAAATAACAATAATTATTGTTTTTAGAGACTTAATTTAGAGACAAATATTTTTATAAATCCATAACCGAAAATAAATATTAAAAGACTTATAAAGGTATGTATATATGGGATAAGTTTAAGATGATTTTTTTTAAACATTTGATCACTTTTGGTCTATTATTGTATAAACTATATATAAAATATAGAATCAGGGAAATCGAAAATTTGACTAAAACTTCCATAACATATAACACAATAGAGATGTACGTATACGTATTACGTATATAAGAATTAAGTAGAGAATTGAGAACTGAATTAGAACCACTTTCTCTTATTCTACAGACTTGAAATTTTACATGTTGGTTCAGTGCCGATGACAATGACTTTTTATGTTAATTTATACATATCATAAAATACTAAAATGATAATTTATACATATCATAAAATACATAAAACTTAAATATTTTTTGGAAAATCTAATTTAAATAGTCATTATTATCGACAGAAGATGGCACGCCCCGGGAATGAAGTGCAGGCTACTTCAATTTTATAGAAATATTGTAATTTATAATTTAACTTATAAAAAAAGATAATCAAATAATATTAGTCCCGCTGAGTTCCTTTCACCAGCTCTTCTCAGGTCTGAGGCTTCTTCTTTCCGAACTGGTAGTAGACTCATGACGTTCAGTAAAAAATTGTAATAATTTAATGCTGAATAAAATAATTTGAATTTAACACACAGACGGAATTTATATATGGCGAATTTTTATCTGTCTGCTTGTGTGTCTGTCTGAAAAAAGAGAAAACTACTGGACAAGATTTTAATGAAACTTGGTCTGATGATAACTGGTCATCCGGGTTAACATATAGGATACTTTTTACTGCGGGAAAATATCTCATCTCTAAGAAATCTATACTAAACTTTAAAACGTAACTAGGCACGACCCGAGGGGAGCGAGTGAGAGTCGCTAGTAATTAATAAGATAATTTTTTATAATAGTAAACAACTAGAATACAAAATCTAAAATCTTATATGAATACAGTTAATAAGCTTCTTAATACACTTTTGATAATAAGAAACAAATTTCAAACTACAAATTGTGTCACTTTAAAATTTTGTGAATACGTCCTTTTTAAAACCGATCAAAAAACCACTAAACCAAAACCACAATCTCACTTTACTTTTAAATCACGTTAAATTGCAAGGAAACGAAGTAAACGAACCAATAAACCTTTACAATCGAATATCCAGGGAGAACAAAATAAACAATACCGATACTGATTACGAAAGAACTGTCGGCTCTAACGGTGTAGTGAAGCCAATCACGACTCACATTCTCAACGACCGAGCCTAGCAAATAGACGTGAAGTTGTGGGGTGATGGGGAGGAACGATATTTTACTTTTATATTTCTCATCTATCAAATATTTTTTGGAAAATTTTGTTGAAATTGTTATTATTATTATTGATACAGAGGCCGAATCTATAGATTTTAGAATTTTTGTCTGTCCGTCTGATACCGTATCACGGAAAAACCACTAGAGGGATTTTGATGAAATTTTGTATGGTGATAACTGGTTATCCGGGTCAACATATAGGTAGGATACTTTTTACTGTGGGAAAATATCCATTCTATGACCTAAACGTTAAAACGTAAAAAAAATAATTTTTGGTTCCCAACGTTTCAAATGCTTTACTTGCCCTTGCTCTCTCTCCCTCGACTAAGTTGAGTCCCTTGCTGTAAAGCATTCGAAACATCGGGAACACAAAATCAAAACAAATACGCGAAAAAATATGAAAAGATAGTTTTATTTAAAATGTAAAATATTCGCGTAAGCCTAAGAAAGTACATATTTTATATTTGTTATCGACTTTATATTTCAGAATTATATTTCAGTAAATAGTCTTCTAACTGTAGACTTATTAAAATGTTCAAATCGAATATCGTCCATATATTCAAGTTGACGCTACTAAGATCAACATTTTTTTCAATTTAGTATTCATTATATAACCAAAAACCAAAGTAAATATTAAATATATGTATGTATTATACATAATCAGAGCATTTAGTAAATACAGAAATTAGAAATTCCAGTCATTCTCGTTTTTTTCTCGATTTTTAGAATTATAACATACGGCTCTGAGCAGACGATTGCAAAAAAGAAAACGATATTGGACTGAGTGCCGTTCATAATAGAAGCTAGGTTTTTTTGGCCGATACAAATACAGTTTGAGTTGATGCGGTTTTATAAGAGGTAGATATTGAGATGCAACGTGGGATACTTACTCTATAATTTTTTCCTGGTAAAGTCGAGAACATAATTAAAAGTTAAGTGGACTCTTAGTACCTTAACCAACCATAGTATGATGAGAATCTTTTTGTGAAACGGTAAAAACATTATGCATAACTTAGTATGAAATACTACAATATTGACATATATATATTAAATTTTGTTGTATGTATGTATTTATATGTATTCAGCCCTTTTTTAATGTCCCACTGCTGGGCACGGGCCTCCCTTCAACATAAGGGGATGTCAGGCCATACTATACCACGCTGGTCAAATACGGGTTGGCGGACTACCATGACATGACATGACATGTCTTTCGATAACATGCTAGATTCCCTCAGACATGCAGGTTTCCTCACAATGTTTTCCTACACCGTAAACCATTTTTTTTATATCGTAAAGGATTTTTTTTATTTCTCTCTATAAACTAAAATAAACTTATGTTTGAAATCTGTTGTCAAACACTGGTGCGTGCGAATGGTAAAAACCCGTATCCCCTGATGTTTCACAGAATTTTTTATAAAATAAATGAATATAGACTTAAATGTAACAAAGGACATATAATTATTTTATATTATATAAATTTTATCCTAACTTAATATTTTAAATTGGCGAAGTCTACTTTGGAGCTTACTTCTACATAGATAGAAGGACATTATGGTAGGATTGAAACTCTAAGATTTTATTGCCAGAGAAACTAAATAATTGAACTTGGCATGATCCGAGACTCGAACCAAGGACCTTCGAATTTGCTAACGTACATGCTAGCCACTAAGCCATTAAACTGCCCAGATGGTTTAATAGCGAACCCATCAATAATAACTAACATAGTGACGTTAAAATGTCTAAATTATATATATGTACACATATTGTGTTCTTTGAAAAATTAGACCCAGTTATGCAAAAACAGCCATGTGCGTAAAAATACCAACAAAGTTATAAGAATTTTTTTGTCGATAGTTGCACTTGGGTTATGTTTTGTTTTTCTGGTTATTTTAAAATTGAACAATATTTTTTTGCATAACTGGGTTAAATTATGACATTATAAATCCAACACGTATTCAATGGGATGAATATTGGGAATCTGGGCAATTCTGATTTATGGGATAGCGAGTATCGAGATTATAATTCATAGTAGGGGTACAGGTTAATGAACAGTGACTGATATAGTTAATTACAACCAAATTAGGGTTAGCGTTCGAAGTATAAATGTTGGCTTAAATTTTGAAACAAATGATTAATGAAGAATCTTGTTACAATTTTTGTTTGCAATATTCAAAACTTTGTTAATTTAATCAGAACCCTTTAATTTATTAAGCTTCGATTTTACGTATAATTCAGGAAGTTTAATTATATAAGGTTAAAGCTTTTGTTTTGCGAAATGAATGTCGATGAACATACCGTTTGACGTGGTCTAAATTATTTGATACTAGCATTGCCCGCGGCTTCACCCGCGTTGAGACGACCAAAAAGCAAATTCTTAGGTTTTACATATTAGTATTCTCTTACATTGCAGTTTTTGTATTTTTTCTCAGAAATGAGATATTTTCCCGAGGTAAGAAGTATCCTATATGTTGACCAGGATAATCAGCTTTATCAAAATTCCTCCAGTGGTTTTTCCGTGATGCGGTAACAGACAGACAGACAAAAATTCTAAAAACTATAGATTCGGCTTCTGTATCGATAATAATGTCTATTCCAATAAGATTTTCCAAAAAATATTTGATGTACAGATTCGGCTTAGTTACAATTTTATTATATGTATAGATTACAGCGAAGACCTCGGGTTCGGGTCCCATCTGCTGCACTTGGGAATTAATTAATTGGCTTTAGTATATTTATTTAGCCATATTTATGGTATTTTTATTTTTAATGAATCATTTCTCTTAAGAGTATATTAATCTATAATTTCAAAATAACAGCTTTTTACTAAATACATGTGAAATTATATACGAAAAATATAAGAACAACACAATTTTTGTTGTCTGCCTGTCTGTTTATTCCGGCAAATTTCCGAAACGGCTAGACTGATTTCTAAGGGACTTTTATTGGAAAATTGCTGATGTTATAAGGCGTAACTTAGACTACTTTAATTTTAGAAAAAGAATTAGGGTTCCGCTCAAAAAAATAAAACGTACCTAGCTAGTAAACAATAAAAATCGTAATAATATTTTTACAACAACGAAGTATGTAAAAATAAAATTAGGTTTATGAGTGATCATATTTTACTTAAGAAAATAATAAAGGAATTCACTTACGGAATATTACTTGAGCAACGTTTCACAGAAGTGCTCCAATGGCAGTGATTGATATAGCATCAAATTTAATGGATTTTTCTCTTTGGTTAACCTTAAACCTTCTAAATTGAAAAAAATTGCTTCAATGTAATTTTGTTAATCTTTTACCTGATACCAATTATCCTATCCAGTGAAACTAATTAAAATCTGTCCAGTGGTTTTCTCGTCGAGACAGGCAAACAAACAGGCAGACAAAAATTCTAAAAACTATAGATTCTGCCTCTGTATCGATAATAATGATTATTTCTATTGGGTTATGGACTTAAATGAAACGAAACACTTCATCTTTATACGACTTAATATATTTGAACTTTATAATTAACACTAGAAAGGTATCAACTGTATATTTGCACTTCAAGAGACAGACGTTAATAGAACAGAAATAGCAAAGTTACGCGGTTTGTACTACTTATTCAATTAAGATTAACACTTATTCAATTAAGATTAATTTTTGAATATTAAAATTGAAGTTATTAATACCAACAATTTCAATAAGATTTTCCAAAAAATATTTTATGTACAGATACGACTCAGAATTTTATTATAATATATACTCGTATTTACCTTGTGGAATATAATTTTTTTGCAAATAACATAATCTCTAATATTCCTGCAATTACTGTTTGAGTTCAAAACATTAAAGATTAATAATACTATCACCGAGTATTACCATCAATGCAAAAGGTGATGTGCTCTAAGACAAGTGCACTCTCTTATTCCAAGGATGACGTAAGCTTTGACTTTGCACGTCCGAGCTTCTAAATATTTCATGACAGAAAATCTAATAAATATTTTAGTCCGATCTCGCGATCTACGACCGTACGCGTCTGGCCACTACACGAATGATGTAATTCCCATAAAATTACTACTAAAATGATAGATAGATTCAGTTCCTAAAACCCAAACACATGTTTTCAAATGCCAGAGTTAGAGCTTTTCTTACTATTTGCCTTTCATCATCAATCACGGTGGTTTATTTGTGCAAAAATTCTCAGTAATCGAAATATCTGTGAAATTATGTTCTAAGTCACGCAATACGATAATAAAGTCGGTTTTGTTCACTTTGATTCGCAGACGCGTAATAGATTTGCGTAGACTGTGATTTGGTTTTTTATTCATTTCGAAAGTATTTTCTCATTTATATTGTTATAAATGTAGTTGAAGTGGCTGTTTATACTAAAAATCTCCTTAGCTTCAAAATGATAAGAAAATATTGGTATTTTAAAGAAAAATCTAGTGTAAAACATTGTAATCTATGTACCTATACTAATATTATAAAAAGGCAGAGTTTGTTTGTCTATTTGATTGTTTGAATGCGCTAACCTTAGGAACTACTAATGCAATTTGATTTTTTTTTTCATTAGATAGCCCGTTTATAGAGGAAGGCTATAGGCTTCATACCATCATGCTTCTATTCAAGGGAGCGGTGCAGTAATCATAAATGTTAACAAATCGGGCAGACTTCCATACATTAGTAAAGGGAAGGGTATAGGGACGAACCCGAACGAAGCGATAGTGTTTCGCTAGTATTACATATAATAAAACAGTAACAAAACGATATCCGTATGTGAAATATTATATAAAAACAATGAGCTGTTCCGTATTGTGTAGTGAATGCACTAACTTAATTCAAGTTTGTTATTATTATTCAATATGAAGATAAATGAGGAATGAACTTAAAAATTCCGTTTCATATATAAAATGTACATAATATATCATAAATATTCGTATTTATTAAAGTTGCAGACAGCTCTCTATGCACGTTTCCAAGAAATAAAATTGCTACTTTAATAAAATATGTAACTCAATTAAATACAAGCTGAGTGACGTTCAAAAGCTTTTAAAAAGTTGTTACATCAGTTTCGCTGCACATCCTTCCTTCTATATAAAAGCTCAACCTTGCAAAATACCCCAGCTTTGTCCATAAATATTAAGAGCTTTTAAACTCAAAAACTATTAGAGTACTTATCAATCTATTCTCGCTCGTTTTTAATCAATCATAAGTCTTATGAAAAGAAAAATTGGAAAAAGTTCACGGAAAACGCAAAAGTCACATTTTTCTTTTTTCCTACTTCTACTTTATAATTTTGAACGCAAACATAAAATTAATATAAGCTCTAACCCTAGCGAAGCTAGCCCAAGCGAAGCGAAATGAGTTACCAGAAAGAAATAAACTCTACACCGAAATAGCAAATCGAACTCGTGAAAACGGGACATGTCACCACATTTTCGATAATTCATAACTCACCCACTTTGTTCTTCAGTTTGTTTTTCAAGTACATCCAGCAACTACATTTGCCGGAGATCATTGTAATAAATCACTTTTATTACGGCTTTTTTACTGCCGCTATGACATTGCAGTCGATAGCGTTCATTACTCTCACACTAATAGGTACGTTGTTTTTATGATATAGCACTTTGAAATAGTATTTATAGTAATGGTTTATCAGTACATGTAAAGCTGATTGAAATGACCGCTTGTTTTTAACTGCCTCCAGTGAAGCCCAAAAAGAAGGTTACTTGTTTGTCTTGTATGTGTGTATGACTTTATGTTCTCTAGTAACTAAACGGCTTTACCGGTTTTGATAAATTATACGTTATTAGATTCGTCTTAATAATGCTAGTGTCTAAAGGTAAATTAAAATGATGAAAAAATGGCAGATTCTTGGTAATAATTTGGGAAACTTGAAAGAAAAAATTCAAGCAAAAAGCAAGCCTATCGAGCGGGGTGTCGAATTGAAGGTTTTTAAGAGAAGATATGAAAAATATATACAACTTACTAATTTAAAAATAATTTGTGATTACAAGTTTTTAAATAAAACTCCAATTGTATGGCCGAAACTAAAAAGCTGTAAATAAAAAATAACTAGCAAGACTAATTCAAGGATGTTATGTAGGTCTTTTTCTCAATAATACTTTGTTCTGCGCCATCCATCTTTTAATATTTTTTTTCTTTAAAATGCTATTGTGTAACTTTTTTGATTTAATAAAATCTTTACAATTCGAGTGTCTTTGTTCATTTAAATGGAATACTTTTATTACTTCACTGGTCACAATCTAATCTTGAAAATTTTCACCTACTTTTAACTATTGTTTCATCAAATTTGAAATTAATTATTTGAAAACCGGATGACAATACAATAATTTAATACAATTAAGCGGTTCTTATGATGGAGCCTGCCGGTGAATAACTGGTTTTAATAAAATTCTAAGTCGAATCCGTACATTAAATATTTATCGGGAAATCTTATTAGTATAGCCATTATTATCGATACAGAGGCCGAATCTATAGTTTTTAGAATTTTTGTCTGTCTGTCTGTTACCGCATCACGGAAAAACCACTGGAGGGATTTTGATGAAATTTGGTATTATGATAGCTATCCTATTTGGTTATCCAGGTCATCATATAGGATACTTTTTACTCCGGGAAAATATCTCATATTTAAGAAATCTATACTAAACGCTAATATAAGCTCAATTCATTTCTTTTGAGCATGCATATTGTAAGTGGTCAAAACAGTCTTCTCTCTTTAAAATCATACTTTATTATACATAATATGACAGATTTTTTATTAGCGAGCTTTATAAAGGCTATTGTAATAAATATATTATAAAAACAAACAAAAACCCGACTGCATAAAAACCTAATAAAAAGATGAGAACAAGTTGAAAAAGGAATAAAGTATCTATCTCTTAAAAGTCTTTATTTTGATACCGGCTCGATTGGCTTGGAAAAACTGTTTTTAAAGACACACAAGTAGCCCCTGAAATCTGCCATTTTAATTTTTAACTATTTTTATACGACACTTGCATTATCAAGACGAATCTAACGTATTAATCTTGAAAATACACCTACGCGTTTGGTCTTTAGAACGCTCCATAAGAACAAACATACATATATAGACTGATAAACACATTACCCTCATTTGAGTTGCGCCGTCGGGTAAAAATATACAATATACATATTGTAAGATATACGTTCAAACCATAGAAAATCAAACACTCCCTATCTTTAAATATATGACGATGTTATCTCAACAAAGCCTTTCGATATTGTGACTGATACCAATCAATTAGGACCATGATTAATTATGCATTCTCGCCTTCAATTGTTCCTTAAATTATCTAATGAATAACTAAATTTTGATTATAATCTAAGGAGTTCCAGTTTATATGTCGATATATTAGAAATATTTTTATAGTATGTATGTATGTATGTATTCAAACCCTTTTAAAGTGCCACTGCTGGGCACGGACTTCCCGTCAATATAAGTTGAATCACGCCATAGTCCACTACACTGGGTAAGTGCGGGTTGAGGAACTTCACGTGTCTTTCAAAAACCTGCTAGGATCTCTCAGACGTGTAGGTTTCCTCATATTGTTTTCCTTCACCGTAAGACATGGTAATCATCTTGAAAAATGATTTGCGCAAGAAAATATCAGAGGTGCGAGACCTGGGGTTTCAACCCGCTTCACTTGGTTTCTCAAGCAAGCGCTTTACCAATGGTCTACCACTGCCTTATAGTATTATAATTATAGATACACAAATTTTTTAAATTATGTTTTCAAGATAATTACAATTTCTTTTATTATTTTATTCGGGTTCGCCTCTAGAAAACACACACAGATCTATCCCACGGGAGCCGTTCATTTTTTCGGGATGAAAAGTAACTTGTTGTTAGACCGGCAATATAAGGTATCATCATGACAAATTTTACTAAATTAAGTGCATAAATTGTTTTGTACTAAGCAGTATAAGTTACTGTAGTTTTCTAACTTTCCTACGGGAACTCTTTAATTTTCCAGGATAAAAAGTATCTAAGATGTTGCCTGGGGATATAAGGTACTACCATGTAAAATTTCATTTGAATCGATCCAATAGATTCGGAGATTAGCCCGTACAAACAGATAAACAGACAGAGAAACAAAAGAAATTAAAAAAATCTAGATTTGTTCTATTTGTCTTCTGACATCCCCCTGACTCGGTTTTTAGATATTTTTTTCTATGTACAGACATTCGACCTCTACAGTTTTATTGTATTATATATTAATTACAATTGCTTTACATATAAACTTTAGTGAGAATCAAACCTAAACTAAACAGAAAGAAATGGCATGTAACAGTTCATTCTGCTATCAATACAAAATATAAATAATTACAAAATTTTATTTATTTCATAAATTTCGAACAGTTCAAATTAATTTTATAAACCGAGAAATATAATATATGGAGTTTGCACTGTACAGTTGTTTGCTATTGTAATTATTTATTTTATCCCTCTGTTTACTGACAAAACCCGTATGAAGTCGACAGAACAAATGACATCCGATATTAATTGTTTCAATCCACGTTCCCAGAAACGGTAAAATTGATAATGCATTTAATTTTCACGTGTATATTCGAAGCAGATTTCAGATTTATATGGCGTTTGTTTACGACTGGTTACACTATATTACTTAGGGTTCCGCTTGGGTTTTTTATCATGCTACCATAATTATAAATGAACAAGTTGTTTATTATAAGTATGTTAGTTAATTTTTAAATTTGTCACCAGACACCGTACACGAGAGAGCAGTGCCAACGCACTGCCTATATAAGTTCTAGTGACGTCCCAGGATACTTTATAGTAGCGTATGTGGTACTTCAGGTCATAGTTTATGTTCGTTCTAAATTTTATCCGTATCTAGCCATTTCAGCGCCAAAGAGTAACAACCATACACAAACCCATACACACATACAAATTTCTTAACTGTAATTGGATACCCAGGAACGCACAACCAAGCAAAACAATCGTAAGTCGCTAGTATTCAATAGACGTGACATGCTTCGTGTAATACGCAATATCATTTGATCTTTATATTTAGATTCTAGGTATTTCACCAATTGAAATCATTCATATATCATGAAAATTTATTTTATTCAATCGAACTTATTCTAAAAAGTTTTATTGAGACCTTTTCAATCTTTATTGAGTTGAATGCGATTAAATTAGATACAGATAAAAATTCGAGCGCCATGTACATATATGTATAATTGGCTTCTCCATTCCAAATATCCATGAGTTTACAATTTGAACCAAATATAATATTATATATATTTGAACAGATCCAGTAGCTAATATATACGTTATACAGCTTGAGCTCCGAAGGTTTTGAGTTTTAGTGCCAGTTTGGGATTGTATTGGATTGGATTGTTCAGTAGGAGCCCGGTATTGGGAAATTGGCTATATTTAACTCCCGTGCCTCGCAGACCACGTAAAGTTGTTGGTCTTGCGGCTGCATTTGATCTCTTACCAGTCATGTCGAATTTTCCTCCCACTGGAGTTTAAGTGTGAAATGAGAATAGGGAGAGAGTGAAAGTGAGAGAGAGTGAGAGCTAACCACAGTGATTTTAATTATACGTCGTAGTAGTTTGTTAAAATTTAAAAATCTCACAATGTTTTATATCTATAGCAAAAGATTTACAATCTTACTGTAAAACCTATTAAAGTAAATCAATTTCTAAATAAATTCTTAATATTGGTCCTTCGAGCCGAATATCTCTACTGTTGACTATTTATGATTTGAACACCCAATCGATTGTATATATATATTTTTTAGAATTATTAGTATGCTCAGCGTAAATGTAGTTCAACCATAGGTTCATTCTCTGGCCTCGTTCCAAAACCATTATAAAAGTTTCTGCGCAGCTAAGTAGGATAGTAATAAAATATTAAAGCGAGCGAAATGAAAATGCGTTGCTCCGTATCGCGGCCAGACTTATGATTGATTAAATTCGTATGTTTCTAAATATTTTTATTAATCGGAAATAAATTATCTAATCATACAATAACTATGTACTGTTTGACGACACGTTTGGCTCAGTTTGTAATGACCCTACTTGCTCTGCCAATGGTCGTAGGTTCAAGTCCCGCTGGGGGGCTTTTATTTGTGTGGTGAGAACGAATATTTGTACTCCAGTCATATGTTATATGTGAATTGTATCAACTATCTGCTATTCATAACACAAGCCTCGTAGCTTACCATGGAACTAGATAGAGCTGTGTTCCAACATTTTTATTTATGTACTGATTTGCCAAAAATAGAAGACTTCAAATTTTATAGATCCAAAGTTCTAACGATTTTAACTTTCCATTAAGTCTTATCATAATTAAGTTTGATCATACTTTTTGAGCAGTGAAAGATTATTTTAAATACTACCTTTAGAGATCTCAATATTACGTAAACTATTTTTGATAATTGGGTACATTGTAATATAATTAATATAAAAAATATATAATAAATAATAAAATAAATAAATGTGTTGGAATATTAACACACAGCACCATCTAGTTCCATGATAAGCTACAAGGCTCGTGTAATGGATACCAGATAGTTGATACACTACACATATATAACTTTTAAATACATATGTATTTTAAATAAAAACATATATATTATAAATATAAACACCCGTGACTGGACTACAAGCCTACGTGCTCATCATACAAATGAATGTCCCCAGTGGGACTCAAACCCGCGACCGCTGGCACAGCAAGTAGGGTTAGAAATAGATAAAATAAATCATGAGAATGTAAACTAGTAAGCCAGTCACTGCCAAACGCAATAGGCTAGCTTTTATTGACAGAGAGAGAGCCATGTGGGTTAAGGCGACAAACACATGAGTGAGCTGATCGATACTCATCAGGTTGGACGTTTCAGTTGATTCAAATAACTGAATCGTGACTTCTAATGGTTGGGTTTAGAATGAAATGGTATTGGGATATTGTGTTAGTTTTAGATTATTATTTATATGGATATTTACTAGTGATGCACCTTCGCTTCGCGTATGTTCGTTCCTAAGTGCCAAAAATCTCATACATACGTCACTATAATTCTCTTTATCTCTTACCAAAACATTAATATGAGTTCTCATATACTTAACTTGAGAAATGATGAGCCCACCATACAAACTCTCATCCCCTATAATATCATTTTTAATTTAGATTGTAAATATTGTTATTAAAAAGATAAAACTGTATTAACAGGAAATAAAAATCCTAAAGTCGCAAATATAAAAATTAAAGTGCACCACAAAATAAGTTGGAAGTTTGTTGTGCCAACTTAGAGAACTAGTTTATTGAATCAAATTTTTCCCGAAGGAAATCATTGTTATAGGTCTGTATACAGCCACAGTGTTACGTTGGTAACTTACTTCGAAAATATTGACAGGCGTAATGCATTTATTTTTAGCTTTTATTTAAAATTGTATTTGCTTATAGAACCTTTAAAAAAATTCTAGTACAGTAGCTGTATCAATGAAACTCTTATTTCATTGATATAATCAATTAGAATAAAAATTTTTTACTAGCAACAAATCCTGGCCCCGCTCGGGTTCACCCCTAGTTACTTAAAAATGGAGGGTGGGGGTTGCAGGGTAAAAATTACTTTACGATCTATTCTCACACCTATCAAATATATTAAAAAAATCATTAAAATCGGGCGAGCCGTTTTGGAGGAGTGCTATCACAAACACACAAATATCGTGACATGAGGTATTTATATATTAGATAGGACACACAAAAATCGAATATTTCTAAAAAAGAAGTAGCTTTGGCTTAAAGAATATTACTCTCTTATATATCACAGGATTGTAAAAAAGGACTTTTGAAAGTTTATTCCATAATAGGTAATAAAACCTTGTAGGTATGGAAATTCGTCATTTTGATAGAAATATAGTAACTGACGTATCATTTGTGTTTATTACCGACGGGAAATCCCATCGGACTCATTGTTTGTTAGTATAAAAGAAATTCTAATAAAAATATATTTGCATGTCCAAAATAACGACTACAGGAACTAATTTGTGTGGTTCAAATGTTAACTGAATAAGTTAAGTACAATTTACGTGACGTTAATTTCCGGAAAATCGAGATATGGTTGTACGAACTATATGGAGTTCTCCTAATTAAGCATATAATTATCATTCAAGGGGGATCAAGTTATAGTCCACCACTAACCAAGTTAGTGGACTTCACATGTCTTTAGAAAACTAGTTAGGTTCAGACGTGCAGGTTTACTTACGATGTTAACGTCCATCGTAAGTTGTAATCATATTGAAATTGAAACACACTCATAGCAATATCAGAGGGGTTTGAACCCGTTTCACTTGGTTTCAGCATATATCGATGAAATACGTTCTCATTACTATAGTTTGTATCAACTACGCGGTAATATAATGCTTCAGTTTAAAAAAAATAAATTTAAACTAAACTGAAAATGAAGGCACTAATAAGATTATAGTCATCAAAGAAATCAGTATATTGATATATAAATTAAACGTCAGGAACCAAAAATTAAAATAATCCGCGGAAAATTCCGAAAAGATCGTTTTATTGGAAATGTCAAATATTCGCGTAAATATAAGAAAGTATTATATGTAAATTAAGAAAAAACAACCAAACTCGCGACCTTCCTTGAATATCAATACTAACTACTTCGCCACGAGGACCAAACAGTTAACTGGTAATTGTAACAAACATAACCAAATTATACAAATAATGTGTCTACTTCTGATTTACGTTTAATTATTATTCACCCTCAAAATTTTAACATAGTTATGTCACGCGAGTTTTAAACTAAAACTGACATAATTTGATGTAGTCATGCAATACTTGCGTCGATAGTGTTGTGCATCATTTTTCAACCTCTTTAGTGTTACCCACTAAAACTAAACATGAAGTCAAACGGTAATGTTTTGATATTTACAAATTAACTGATTGACAAGTAAATAAAATATGTTAATATATATAAAAAATAGCTAGCGGATTTTATTATAATTGAAGACTTTTTTTTAAATAAGGTAATAAATATTATGTTATTTTTCAAAGTGGAGAGAACTTATGCTTGAAAATACAATGATATAGTATTATTTTTCATATTTTATTCTCAATTTTTTTATTATATATATTAATAAATACAATAAAAATTCCCGTATTTTTTTATCGAGAATAGTAGCATAATCAGCAAGCCACTATACTATTTTGACATTTATTTTGGCGGACTCCGCCTAAATAATTATTTAGTCCACTAAGTGAGCCCACTAAGTAATCAAAAATATACTATTATCTTTAAATAAAAAATTACAAAGTGCGTGTATTCGTAATTTTTCTCTTTCTAAACTGTTTGACCGATTTCGATGATTTTTTTCCGTACTTTATTGTTGAAGCACCATTTAATTAAGTTATTTTTAAGCAACATAACATAGACCAACGTAATGCTCTTTTTTTCTCTCAGGCGTCCTGTCATGTATTGTTATATTCGTTGGCTCACTATTACAAGGTTCTATGTGTCATTAGCTTCAGTTTTGCAAAAACAAACCACTAGATAGCGGCACTATAACTACAAAATATTCAATTTTACATAGTTCTATGTAAACAACATACGATAACAAAATAACGAAGTTCTATGTAAAAATTACTAAACTTCATTAAAATTAACATAGAACCTTGTAATAGTAAGCCAACGATTATTATGTGTAGCACAGACAGTGATTTTAAATTACTTTTTTTTTCTTAATAAATCGTAAGACTGCGTGCTGTTCAGTCATCAAAGTTTTAATTTTTCATTTAAAAATCCCAGTAAAACCCCCCTACACGCGCACATTTATTCTAGGTCACCCGGATGTTCCTTAGAATTAGTTAATTCTTAAATATCTAATACCTTTAAAAGAGCAATTCTTGTATATTTATTTATTTATTTATAATTTATATATAATATATACCGTCAATCTCGGAAACGGCATTCGGGGGCGAAAAGTCGATCTAGATTAGTCCTATGTCTGATAAAATGCGTATTTTCGAGTTTTCATGCGATTTTCTTTCGCATTATTCCATGCAAAATATAGTCGCAAATATTATATGCTCGGGCATAAGTATCAAGCGGCCAAGACGCAAGATTGACAATCACATTTGTCCGGGTTCGAATCCCGGTCTGATACAAAGTTTAAAATTTTCAATTTTTACCTAATAACACGATACAACTAAAAGAACTCCGGTCACCCAGGCACTATAAATTAGAACACGCTAAATTAGTGTAAGAAACATCTACCCCAATTAAAACAAAGTTTAATCGAACATTTGTCTACAACACCTTTCCTTTCTTTGTGGTGAGTTTGCATCCGTACTAATCCTGCAATCGACAGGCCATCAATCTATCTCAACGTCCAACCCTGTTTAACAGTCGAGTGAGTGCGGATAAGACAGCTATATACTATCGTTATTTGCAAATTATAATAAAGGGCTAATGACATTTAATTTAATACAAACTATGCCAGTGGATTTGATCGGGAATATAATATTTATATAAGACCTGTTTCATATAATGGAGAGCTCAAGATAAGTAAGTTTATTAGCGGACATTTTATGTAAGGACAAAAAAAAATTGTTTATATAGTTTATATTAAATTACAAGTATCTTTTAAATAATGACATATCACAAAATAACTTATCTTTTTTACTTTATTTCTTTTAATTTGGCATCAATTTTAATATATCCTTTTAACAAACTAGAATGCATAAGATTTGGCAATACAAATCAAAATTACACCAAACTAGAAGGCTTTCTAGTAGCCATTGAAGAAGAGTAGGAACTTTCATTCACTAATCCGAATGATGGTGAATTTCATAGTATTGCAATAAGGTGCAGGTTAAAATGGACTTCCAAGACTTCATCGCATAGCTATGTAGTTTATGTGCGTTTTTTTATAGATTTACGTAAATATTTGATATTCTAAAGAAAACTATCTATTCATATTTTCTCATGGTTTTATTTTGATTTTTGGTGTTTTTTCCATTATACACGACATTGCCTAACTGACACGCCTAAAAGTCAAATAACAAAGAATTGAATGGAATTGGTTTTTGGTTCCTGATGTTTCAAATACTTTAAAGCCAACATGGTCATAGCGGAGGATCAATCTCCCAGTCCAAAAGTTGTGTAACCGAATTCGTATATAATCAATATAGTATAATGGATGTTTATCCTCAAATGGGAGTACGATCCACTTAAAAGTAAATATTGACCTAGACAGATAAAATAAAAGGGATGGATCTATAGAAAGGAGAAGTAAGAGATTGAGGGCGTATTATGAGAAGGGACTTCAGCGTTCTACTTATACAAAATTATGATGAATATTCGTGCTTTACGTCATCATTCTATGAGAGAGTTGTAACTATCGAGTTGGCCCATTCCTATTAATATCATATATAATTTTTGTATACCCTCTATAGTATACCACAGAGGCCCAAAAGGATAATAAGATATATCAATAATCCACTAATATTATAAATAAATATGTTGGGGACATTAACATACAACGCCATCTAGTTCCATAGTAAGTTACGAGGCTTGTGTTATGGATATCAGATAGTTGATACACTACACATATATAACTTTTAAATACATACATATTATAAATATAAACACCCATGACTAGGGTACAAATATTCGTGCTCATCACACAAATGAATGCGCCCAGCGGGACTCGAACCCGCGACCGCTGGCGCAGCAAGTAGGGTCACTACAAACGGAGCCAAACGTGTCGTCAAAAAAATTTATAATGTGAAAGTATGTTTGTCTGTTACCTTTTCACGCTTAAACCGCTAAACAGATTTCGATAAATTTTGGCAAGGACGTAGATTGTTTTCTGGAAGCAGACATAGGTTATCTTTGAACCCTGTCCCAAGCTTACGCGAGCAAAGCCGCGGGCAAATATCATTATAATATATAACAATAATGATGATGATGATGATGTTCTCCTAGCCGATTCCGGCCACGGCGGCCAATCTCAATGAGATTAGCCAACTGCGCAGGAGATATTATAGTGCTACAGTGTACGCGCAGACACAAGTGCACTCTCTATTCCTATCGCTCTCATACTCCGGTGGGACGACTGCTCGACACGACCGGTGAGAGTTAAGGCGCAGGACCGACGGCTTTACGTGCTCTCCGAGGCACGGGGGTGAAACTCCGCCAACTTCCCAACTCCGGGCTGTTACTGAGACTTACTATATAGGAAGACTCAATAACTAAACTTGGCCCGACCCGGGACTCGAACCCAGGACCTCCGGGTGTGCAGCCGTACATGCTAGCCACTACACCACCGAGGCAGTTCATATAGTTATAACAATAATATATAACAAGGATATCCAGAAAAAACTTTGAAGCACAAAAAGGCGATGGTATTGCTAATTAGTGAAGTAAATTATATATAAAATAATTTATATATTATTAATATTTACTATTAACTTCTTTATTTATATGTTCGTAATATTCAAAAGCTTGAATGTTAGAGTTGAGTTGGGGCTATTTGATGCATGATTTAAACTTCACCGCATCTAATTTATTCGATAAAGAAATTAGAGGAGGTTGGATATTTTGTACACAATTTACAAACATTATAATATGTTGATATGTTAATTTTTATGAAGAAATTTTTTTAGAATATTTTTTTAGGCACTATAGCTTCACTAGCAACTATTTATCAAAATTTTTGAAGTCAATGAGATTTTTTTTTTCAAATTTAAATGAGATTAACATTGAGGTATATCCTATCCAATAAAAAAAAGAATTATTGAAATCGGACAACGCCGTAAAAAGGTGTGCGAGCTCAAAAATAAAAAAAATATACTCCAACGTGTATAAATAGACCATGAACGAATTATACACGTTCATGAAATAGACTAAAACCATCAATCAAAGCCCCATACGTTCAGTAGTATAATAAGAAGATAAATAATTAAATAAAGAAACTTCTAATTAAAATTAAATCAGTGTTTTAAATTAAAATTGATCGAGTTTAAAAAAATATAATGGAATATTTTTAAAATATTTTTTGTTTAAAAAAAATGGATAGAATTTATTTATTTGTAAAAAAAATAAAAAAATATATATTTATTTGTAAAAAAATTAAATAAAATTAAAAAACTTAAGTATCCCCAATACAAAAAACTCTAAAAAATAAAAAAAAATCTTTTGGCCTTTTAACTTTATTAAAAGTAACTATTAATATTTTGATAATCTCTCTCTCGTCGGGGGACCGCTAATGCTTTATCATTATCAATCATATTTTTATTTGTATTTCATTTATTTACCATCTTTTTGCGTCGGGGGTTAAAATATATATCAAACTTCTTGTTGAAATCCTAGTAGTATGTTTATCAATAACTCTAAGAACAATTCCCGAGCCTGATTAAATAATATTCCTTCATAAGACATAATTCATGTAACAGCTGGGCTTCATCCACCGCTACTGTCCATAAATTCTAAAAATAAAATAAATATAAATTAATTACACGTGTAAGCGAGTAGCCAGCTTTATTCCTGCATTGGCAAAAAGTTATACTGGATGAATTTGGATATTATACTGTTTCGTTTTTTGGACCTTCATTTTTCCAAGATGAAGATGGTATATTTAAAATTGCCCTAAATCTTAAAGAAGCTAAGCATTAGCGGTATTAGTGTAAAAAGTCTACCAGTATTTAGTATCCATACTAATATTATATTATATTATCTTATATCTTATATTAGTGAAATCACAGAAGTTATCGATGGTGGAGATCAAATAGACGCTATTTACACTGATTTCTCAAAGGCATTTGACAAAGTTAACTATAACATATTAATTGAACGATTAAAGTCTTTTAATGTAACCGATGCTTTAATATGCTGGTGTGAGTCGTATCTACGCTTAAGATCGTCTACTGTTGTAATCGATGGATTTCAGTCGTTTTCATTTACGGCTAACTCTGGTGTACCACAGGGATCAATTTTGGGACCTATATTGTTTAATATCTTTATAGATAATATAACAAACATTTTCAAGTACTCAAATATATATGTATGCCGATGACCTAAAGATGATTCGAAAAATCCAAACTTATGATGACGCGATATATTTACAAAATGACTTAGATGAACTATATAAATGGTGTAAGGCTAATAAAATGAATCTAAATGCAAAAAAATGTCATTACATCCAGTTTACACGTAAAAAGAAAAAGATAAATTATGAATATAAAATATCGAATGTGACTATAGCCCAAGTGGATGTTGTCTGCGACTAAGGGGTGTTCTTGGATTCTAAATTGCAATTTACTTCACATATAGATTATGTCTCGAAAGTAGCTTATAAGTCATTAGGGTTTGTTCTCAGACATGCAAAGGAATTCCATAAAATTACAACTGTATTATTGCTTTTTAATTGTTTTGTCCGAAGCAGATTGGAATATTGTTCTGTTGTTTGGTCGCCTCAATACAATGTCCATGTTGATAGAATTGAACATATTCAAAAAAAGTTTTTGAAGTTCTTAACATATTGGTTCAGGTTTCCTAATTGCTGCACAGGATATGAAAGCAAACTAAAGCATATTCGTCAGCTATCTCTAAACGCAAGAAGAAAGCTTTTAAATCTAATGTTTCTATCCAAGCTGCTAAATAACAGAATCGAATGCCTGACTCTACTGTCGAAAGTAAATTTTAATTTACCAGTGAGAACTTCTAGAAAGCAAATTGCCCTCTTTCGAATTAATAAACATAAAACGAACCTAGGAAAAAATGCGCCACTTAACCGAATAGCTAGAACCTATAATGGCATTACTTCGGAAAATAGGGGGGTAGACATTTTGCATGACACATTTAACGCCTTTAAAAAAAAATTAATTGCTATCTTGATCAAATTCAATATTAATCTTTCTTTCTTTTAAAAAAAAAATTGTTATTAATTTGATTGCATGCTGTTTCTCAATTTTTAATTTATATGCTATAAATATAAATATAAACATAATAGGTACATATTAATTGTTTAAATTAGTTATTATTGATTTTTTTGTTTTAAAATTATATATTTTTTAATTTGTAATTTTAATGAATTATTTTTTTTAAATTAAATTGGAATTATTGTTATACTAATAATTAATACTAATGTGATAGCCTGTTAAAGTTAGCAAGTTGTAACTACCTATAATTAAAAGTGCAATTATCATGATAAATTATATGTAACCTAAGTTTAAGTATTATAATATTGTAACTTTTGTTGGTAGTTCAATAAAAAGAAAAAATAAATAAATGTGTTTGTTTGTTTGTCCTTCTTTCACGTCGAAACGGATTGCCGGATTGGCGTGATTTTTTGAGTGGAGATAGTTGGAGAGCTGGAGAGTGACATAGACTACTTTTTACCGCGGGAGATTATCTAATTCCTACAAGAAAACACGTTATAATAAATAAATACGTCTTTTTGCATTTTTCGAAATTCATCCGAGGGTAAAATATGGGATGAAAGTTCTTTTGAAACTAACTTTCTTGGGATTTTTTCTAGGCTTAGTGCGAGCGAAGCCACGGGTTCTGCTGGTATTATATAAGTTAAAATGATAGGTATATGGTAAATATGTATAGCTTTAATTAAAGTTCTACGAAAAAATCGTAGTACCATCGTCCATAAGTACGTAACTTTTATAGCCGAGCAGATAAAGTTAAGCAGCTATATAATAGTTAAAAAACTGCTTGGACTAAAATAATCATCCTTATAAAGATAATTTATGCCATCATCAAAATTACAAAACAGAGATAAAATCTGTCTATTACGATATGTCATTTGGTTGTATAGTATATAGTATTAAATTATTATCAATCTAAACGCCGCTAGAATACGCTTCGGTTTATAGACGTACTTTAACCGCAATTTTTAGTTTAAATTATTTGGTCTCAAGTCATGAACTAACTTAATTATTAAAAATCCTTACGCCTATCATGGGATATTAAATAGCAGGTAGTGTAACGTATACAATGGTACAAACCTATTGTCCAACCCTAATAATTTTTAGATTTGATTATGGTGAAATCATCAAAAAATCTTTCTGTAGATCGCGTGGCGAAGTCGTGGGCAAAGCTGTGACATTTTAAACACAAAAATTATATAAGAACGCTAAACGATGGCAGCTCGCTATTCTACGTATAAAAGAAACAAATATTACAATACTAGCGACTCGCCGACTCGCACGTAATATATAAGTAGGTATATACATATCGATGGGTGCCTGGAACAAGACCGCAATAGCCATAGTAGCTGTTTTCCGATTAAGCCATTTTCGTAATCTACGGACCCTATTACACCTTGTGGATTTTTTTCATTAATTAATAATGAAAACTGCCTGAGATAGCAAAAGCAGTATGGATATTCTCTCGTTATTCCCCGTTCATCGTTCGAATTTTGTTTGCCGGAATAATCGTGCTATGTGCAATGATAAAAGTTTTTTTCAACCTTCTACAACTAACGTCCACTGCGGCTTTGTTGGCCCGAAATAAACTTAGTATACCGATTCACAATAAACATTGCTGTACAAATATTTTAAACTTTCACTAGTAATAGTAATTATGGTTTTCTTACATGAAATAAAAATATGTCGATTGATTTTCAATAAACAGTGCTATGTGTATGTAATCTATGTACTGTTTTTCTCACATTAGTTTTTAAATATCAAGTGTGTTTATCAATATGCCTGCCTAAATGCCTGCCAGATAATATTGAATAAGTAGTTATTATATTATTATTGTTGTGACACATCACATAAGTGCATCTTAAAGTAATAAAATATTATATTATTATTATTTTTGTATGTATAGTAAATGAAAACTACCAATCAGTATTTTTTTTACTTTTTAGTGCTTTTTTTAAGTCGGTTTTTATTTTTTTGTTAAAAAGTTTTTATTTTTTCCTTCTTAGTGTAGACATAGTAGTAGCAAAGTGAGAAGAAAGTATTTTAATAAAATATTTTTGCTTAAACCGTTTAAGATACTTTGATGCTAATTTTAATATGAAGACTGACAAATTAAAATTCACTTTTATTATTAACACTAAAAATTCTGGCTCTAAAATCTGATTTTAACGTGTTAGGCTTGTCAAATCAAACAAAATAAGCCCAAACTCAAAGTACTATTAGTCGTTACTTTACTATTAGCCGTTGAAGAGTTCCACCTATCTACCTTCTGGCCTTACCATCAGATCAGGTCAACGATACCGAACCACTGCACTATCAACAGAAATAGAAGCACTTGCAAAGTTTCAAGTCAATATAATAATTAGAAGTAGGTTAAATTCATCATTAGGTATTTTTCCACCCTTAGTGGCGTTATATTTTTTGAAATTTAAAAGGTACCAATCTGGAAGTATACACTTTCAAACAAAACAAAAATTGTCCAAATCGGTTAATAAATGACGGAGTTCTGAGGTAACAAACATAAAAAAAACATACAGCCGAATTAAGAATCTCCTCCTTTTTGAGGAAGTCGGTTGATAAAAATATCTCCATCAGAAATATTAAAAGTAGATACCATACTATTAGTTTAAGCACACCCAAAACACAAAAAATCAAATTAGAAATAACGAAGAAATGGGGTATTTTGTGGGTATAGAATAAAAATCCCCTCGAGAACATAACTTTCAGATTAATTATAACTCTGACACTACAAGTTAAACGTTGAGTGTAAATAACCAGGAGAACAACGAGGGGTCACTGTATCAATAGAAGATATACTCGTAGTACTTGCCGAAGATACACATTCTAGATTTAATGTCTCTTGTCGATGTCAAGGTAGTCTCGGAATTAGATACTACTTTAAAACCAGAGAATATTACAGTTTCCGACTCAAGTCAAACATTGTTATGCAATTTAGGTAGAATTTCACAAGATAATGATTCTTGTTCTATCTTGAACCCCGTGGTCCATAACATCTCATCACTAATTCTGCCCTCTGCAAAAGAACTACGAAATAGCACAATAAGTTATTTACAAAATATTGAGACTTATAATAATATTATTATAATGCCATTATTTGTCAGACGCACTTGCAATGAATGACATAGTTAGTGGCGAGAAATATAAAGTGATAGAGATGGATCAATCTGTCTTTGTCGATATAAAAATGCTTATTGAAGGCCGAAATTGGACGCATGACTCTGAGGGAAATAAAATATTGTGGTCCAATATTATGGAAGTTGTTGCGGGTACTCATGAGGGTATACTGAACTTAAAATACAGTTTTGAAGATGATTATATTATGGAGTTTCACACGCGTACGGAGTTACACACACAGGGAGCTACAATGGACCACAACTGGTCGACGTAGTTATTGCCGACCTCGGCACCACTTCCAATAAAATATAATAAATAATATACACACTCGTGATCTACCAGCCAGCTTTCCTACTCAAGGCGCCCGGGTACGGTGGACGCACAGGAAGTGGAAGTTCACGAGGTGCACAAATACTCCGTGCTGCTGCTACTCCTACTGCTGAAATTCCAATCGTTTCCAAGCTGCAAAGGGCTTAACAATGAACCATTTCCTGTGCCTAAAGCCTTGCACTCAGACTTATTAAGTCTTTGTAAAAATTATGACATACCACGCCACTACCATGATTTTTATGAGATTTTGGCATGCGAAACTGTTGAGGATGAAGTACTCGTAGCAGAACATTATTCCCAAGAAGACACACCATTTATTTATGGATAATTTTGTTATTTCTTTTTGATACATACCGTCAAAATTAATACTTTAATACATTTAAGATCGTAGAAATGTAAATAACCGGAAGACTATGTTATTGTTCTGGTAAATAGGTATATTGGTATTTTTTCTTATGACTTAATTATGCTGTGTCCAAAACTTTAAGTAAAAATAATAAATACATAATAATAAATAATTACGATATATTCTAGATTGATTGTAGTCATTCCAAAACAACCATATTCATATAATGTACACAGCATTCACAAGTACATTTTCCAAGTCGATCATTAAATTCATGTAACATCACTGCAAAACGCTATTACTGTATTCGCCATACATCCTCCAGATCAGCGTACAACGTTGCAATAGACTATTGCTGTCTGATTAATTTTGCACTTTTTACCGGAATAAAACCACAATGGATTCTTACGGAAACGACATTCAATGTATGAAGCGGCAATATGATTTTTTACTTGTTTTTAGGTATTTCCTTAGATTTATAAGCTTATGTACATTATATATCCGTCCAGAAAAAAATAACGCATCTTTTGATATATAAATCGTTTTGATGAGCCTCGTAGTTTAGTAATTATTAATGATTTTCACTAAATCTTTTTTCCTGTAAAATTGTATTTTGTCGATTGCGGCTTTGTTCCAATAACCCATCGATATTATGTATAGAAAAGTAGGTAGGTACAAAAAAAATATGTCTATTACTTCAGAAATTGTTGATTCCACATAGAAACTTAACCCCCCCTTCGCCCCTCTCCCCTTAAGGTGTGGTTTCCGTGATAAAAAGTATCCTATGTCCTTCCCGGGGTCTCAAAGTATCTGCATACCAAATTTAAAAGAAAAAAAGGAAAAAGACAACAGGTAACAGACAGACAGATAAACAGACAGTTGCTTTCGCATTTATAATATAAGTACGGATGAGGATGGTCACAGCCAAATGGATCAGATACAATATAAGAATATAAGATGCGGATCGCGGATCGACAGACAGCTGAATTAGAATTTAATTCAGATGTAAATAAAAAAAGATTTGTTTCTTATCAAACATCTCATTATCTCAATAATACTTAAGATTATAAAATAGTTATATGACATTACAACGTTATTACTATGATCTCATGTTATTGTATAATTCCTAATTTTGTTGTTACAGCTGAAAGTGTTTTATTACACTATATATACAATTAAATTTATTTAGAACAGCTCTATCTCTGCTTGTGACTAAAGCGCACCTAAATAGAATCAAGTTAGAAATATGGAATCTCTCACAAATCAAGCAGCAGACATTGAAAACAAAAATGTTATCAGCAAAAATAAAGGAAAAGAGCAAGATTCTTTAAAAAATGACTTTAATAACCTTTTATCTGTGGCGGGTGAATTTGGACTATACCAAGTACTACTATTTTTATCAACGTGTCCATTTTTCATTTTTGGTGCGTTTTCATACTGTACGCAGCTTTTCATGACTGAAGTGCCATCCAATCATTGGTGCAGGGTTCCGCAATTGGAACATTTGACTGATATTGAACGGAGATCTTTGGCTATACCACCGGATGAAAGTGATAACTTCGGATATTCACATTGCACAATGTATGCAGTGAATTGGAGCTCGGTTTCTGAGATGAAACCAAATATGTCATGGCCTATTGAACCTTGTAAATACGGTTGGGAATTTAATAAAAGTGAAATTCCGTATCCAACAATTTCCACTGAAATGGAATGGGTATGTGAAAAAGACAATTATCAAGCGATAGCCCAAGCTATATTCTTTGTCGGATCTATAGTGGGGGGACTAGGTATTGGCTGGATAGCTGATCATTTTGGTCGACTACCAGCTGGAATTCTCGGCAATTTAATTGGATGCATCGCAGGGACGTCTAGCATATTTACGAGAAATATCACAGAATTTAGTATATGTAGATTTTTTATGGGCATGTCCTATAACACTTGTATGATAATGATATGTTTGCTGGTTATAGAATACACAGCTCCAAAATATAGAAACATAGCGGCAAATTTGCCAGTAAGCGTGTTTTTCACTCTGGGCATGATTACTTTGCCGTGGATAGCTCTTGCTTGCGAAAATTGGAGAACTTTATCTTTAGTGACAAGTGTGCCTATGGCCATATCGCTACTAGCCCCAATTGTTATACCTGAGAGCCCAACATGGTTACTTTCCCAAGGCCGAATCGACGAAGCAGTAGAAAAAGTTTTGACGATAGGTCGAATCAATAAAAAGAAAATTCCCAGAGAACTAATAGAAAAGTTCAAATTATCTGCAACTAAATTAGATACTGAAAAAAGTGCTAGTGTTTTGAAAATATTTCGAAGACCTATTTTGCGGATGATTTTATTTTTGGTGTCTTTAGAATTTATGTGCTGTACTATAATATTAGATGGGTTGCTACGGAGTATCGGGACATTGGATTTTGATTTCTTTTTATCATTTACACTTTTGTCATTTCCACAGTTTCCATCTCTACTTATTGCATCTTTTACTTTAGATTTGACTGGTAGAAAATGGATAACAGTTATAATGATGTTTTGTTGTTGTATTTTTAGTATTTTAATAGCACTAGTACCTAGCGGTTGGTATTCAATATTATGTGCTATTGTGGCAATATTTTGTGTATATTTAAGTTATACAGTGACTTTGCAATGGGCAGCAGAAATGTTACCAACTTGTGTAAGAGGATTTGGCTCTTCCATTGTCCAAATTTGTGGGTATATTGGTACTGTCATATCACCTTTTATTGCGTATTTGAAAGTATATATTACTGTACTGCCTCTAATAATTGTTGGTATCATAGCTGCCATTGGGACAGTTGCTGCCTTGTTTTTACCAGAAACTGCTGGTAGAAATATGCCTGAAACATTTGAAGAAGCAGAAGATTTAGTCAAAAATCAGAAGTTTTTTCATATTCCATTTTTACGAAAATCATAGTTATATTTAATAAAGTATAGTTAATAAGTAAATCTAAAGGGTATTTCTCAGCGCCTTAAATTTTCGATTTCTGGAGGTTTATCTCCGTAACTAGCTATTAAAACGGACTGAAATATTTTTAATGCGCCTTAGACTACTATCTAACTTGGACCAATTCCGTTTGTAATATAATTTAATAATTGCATTCTAAATATAAAAAAATCGTTTGAAACTCGTTCTTCTGATTCATATGACGTGTCCGTTCCCCATTTTTTTGAACAAAATTATAAATAACGCGTTATCTTATTGAAAAAACAATATAAATTATAATCACATCGAAAGAAGATTAGTTATATTTTAACAAAAAAAAATGTTTGGTTATATCTACGTTAGTTTACTTATTATAAATAAAGAAATAAAAGATGTCCGGCATAAAATTCTGATTAATATGGCACGCGCTTCACTCGATCGTACTCGGCGAAATACAAAAAGTGAGGTAGTCTGTTGTGCGACGAACGGGCTCAAAGGTAGACGTTCGGCCAGGTCAGCGTCGATCAGGAGATAAAAAAGCAAGTATTTGATTCATATGTTCATGATTCAGGTGGGTTTCTGATTAATATGTCTAGTTTACAAATTATGTTACAGAGTTTTAAAACTTGAATCTATACCCCAAAAAATACGTTAGAGTTATATATTTTTGTGGTTAAATGCGAATACCGATTTTAATATATGTCACGGGTAATCGAAGATTTTAGGTCAAATTCTGATTTATCTGGGTCTGATTCATGCGATCAAAAACCCATATGAATCATAAAGTAGTACATTTTGTTAAAGTTATTTATCATACAATCATCATTAAGATCAGGTCCTAAGCATCACGACACCGTGACTGCGACACAGCGACAGAAAAAATGATATAATATATAGTATAGGATATCACATTGACGGATGCAATGCAAATAGCCATAGCTGTACTGATGATATGGTACTGCTCAGTCCATCAATTAGATGGTTGCAGAGGCTCCTTTCTATTTGTGAAAAATATGTTAAAAGTCATGGTTTACTTTACAATAGTAAAACTCAGTTACTATGGTATTTAAATATAAAAATGGATCTGACTATTACCTGACGTTGTTCTAAATAATATTAAGGTTGATCGTGTTATAAAATTTAAATACCTTGGACATGTAGTAAATGAAATATTAACAGATGAGGACAAAATAGAGAGGGAACGTAGAGCATTGCCGATGCGTAGAAACATGTTGACCAGGTTTTCAATGATTCTTCTTTTCTTTTCAAATGTTAAGACTGCCTAGATATTGTAGTCGTAGATGTTCTGCGAGGCACACACTGATGGTTTTGTTGCTGTCATAAGAAAGAGGATCGCATGTCTGAGACAGAGGATAAATGACAGCATAAATTCTATCATGAAAGCTGTAGAAGATTTTGGGCCAAATTTCTCCAGACATAGATTAAAGGATTTTTCATATTATGTTTTAGTTTAAATGTTTAATTTTATTTATTGTTCTTAATGTAGGAAACCTTTGTATTTATTTTATTTAGTTTATAATATAATTTTAGTTTTATTTACCTACTTTTCAAATTGTGTGGAAAAGGGTCCGAAATAAATATTTATTATTATTGTTATTATTATAAAATTAATAAATAATAAAAAAAGTTATAATTAATAAAAAAGAGTAATATTTTATTATACAGGCTTAGTTTGTTTTTGTTTTTATTCTTGTTTCTGATTCACATGTCACGAATTTTGATTCATATGGGCCCTTAAAAATTCAAGTTAAATAATATCTCAAAAATTATTCGATTAAAATGAGTGTGTAATTCAAATATATGTTATTTGGCATGTCTTTAATCATAAGAGTATGTTGAATAGAGCCAAAAGTGAAAATAATTTTTAGCCAGATAAATCAAACAAAGAACGCAATCTCGGAGAAATACCCTAAAACTCAAAAAAATATATAATGAAAGAAAATTAAGGGAACTATTTAATCAAAAAGTAACTTTGAATGTTTATACAAATTACATATTTTACTAATTTTGTAATTATTTTAATGTTATTAATGCAATATTAGATATAAATCACAATTCTCAGGATGTAAACTTCAAATAATGTTCATTAAAAGTTTCTGCAACTTTTCATGAAATTCGGCTTCTTTTTCTTCCCATATTGTAAATCTTAAAAATAATTTACTAGTCATATTACGAGTATATTGATTAGTAACCAATCATTATATTATATAAACTTAAAAGAAATTTATTTAATACTAACGAGTTATCCGCGCTTCGCTCAGGTGCATCCCTAGGTTAGTTTTAATTTTTTTGGGCGGAACTTTAATCTTTTTTCTTAAGTAAAGTAGCCTAACTTACTCCTTATAACATTAGCTATCTGCCAGTGAAAGTCCCGTCAAAATTAGTATAGCCGTTTCGGAGATCAATCGGAACAAACAGACAGATAAACAAAAAAATTATAAATTATTTTTTTCTTATAAGTACCATATATAATTTCATATGCATTTAGTAATGTTAGTGCAACGAGTGCTTGAAAATAGTGCACAGATTTAGTCAAGTCAAAATTGTGCATTTCCTGGGGGTTTCGCGAACGCCTATAAGTAGCTCTCGTAATTTTTCGTTGATTTATCGATCATAGAACTCATACAATGAAATAAATATATAAAGTATTCGCATCTTACATTGTAAGTAAGTAACCCATACGTTAATCTAGTCTCCAACTTAAAATTCATTTATACCTGTTGTTCTGTCATTATGTGAAGAAATAACAAACAAACACTGACAAAATCTTGCTTTTATATTGTTTTAGAAGAATTTTGCGTTAAAAATGAATTAAAATATGATATTACTAGCACTGCCCGCGGCTCCGCCCGCGTTCAGATGACCAAAAACCAAATTCTTAGGTTTTACATATTAGTATACTCTTACATTGCAGTTTTTGTATTTTTTTCTCAGAAATGCGATATTTTCCCGCGGTAAAAAGCCGCTGTTGACCCGAATAACCAGCTATCATCATATCAAATTTCATCAAAATCTGTCCAGTGGTTTTCTCGTGATGCGGTAACAGACAGATAGACGGACGGACGGACGGACAGACAGACAGACAAAAATTCTAAAAACTTTTGATTCGGACACTGTATCGATAATAATGTCTATTTCAATTAGATTTTCCAAAAATATTTAATGTACAGATTCGGCTTAGTTAGAATTTTATTATATGTATAGACTACAAAAATAAGAAATGTAAAATCTATCTCAATTGAAAAATGCAAGCGGCCTCTAAACGGCTAAACGACGTCACAGTTTACTTCCGTTCATCGTTACGTTACTGGATCCCGGAAAACGGCATAAATAGATCCATTTCCTGTTACTAGCCCTTTTATCTCATTTCTTTTGAATCAAATTGCCTCTATTTACTTTTATGCAAAAATTAATGGAGTGTAACGTGTAATATGTCTCTCGTTGCCGAACTGTATAATTGTATACAAAATTTTATCCAAATACGAATAACCTTTTAAGCATAAAAAAAGTTACAAACACAAACATACAAAATTTTACGTTTTAATAGTATTTCAACCATAAAATAATATTTTTCTTATCTATACTAATACCTATTATAAAGAGGCAGAGTATGTTTATTTGTTTGATCGCGCTAATCTCAGGAACTACTTATCCGATTTGAAAAATTCTTTTTGCATTAGATAGCCCGTTTATTGAGGAAGGCTGTAAGGCTATATATCATCACAGGAAAATGTAAGGTTCCTGTGGGATAGATTTGTTTTGATCTAGGGACGAACCGGAAGTGAAGCGAGGGTGAATCGCTAGGCAATAATATAAGAAAATACGATATCGGCAAACCTATATTAAAGTCATTAAGTCTTAACTGCACTTGCACTTAGGTCTATTTACAGCAATATTGGATTTTCATTAAGATATCCGTGACTGCATTTTATTAACAGGCTTTTATAGTTTTAAAGGAATTTATTCCTACTCTATCCATCTTTAGTTTGCAATTTATAATAAATTATTGTTTAAATTACAATTTAAATATTAATATTAGTTTACTATATACTCCTATTTATTATTTTAAACAAAACTACCTTTTCGAGTTATTTCGCGGATTTATTTTGATTTTTGGTTCCCAACGCTTCGAATGCTTTTCAGCAATCATGGTCACGGGAGAGACATGCGAGGCATTCGAAATGTCGGGAAACAAAAATCAAAATAATTCTGCGAAATAATTCGAAAAGATAGTTTAATTTAAAATTTCAAATATTCGCGTAAATCTAAGATAGTATTGTTATATATTATAAGGTTTTAGTCGCGGTTCCTTTGAAGCGCGCTGTAAAACGATACAAAAAAAACTTCTGCGTAAGAAAGAAGCGAAGATTATAATCCACTCAATTCAGATATTGATAGATACAAACAGACAGACAGACATTATAAATAGCTTTTAACGGTTTGTTCTAAAAAAACATCAATATGAACTCAATATGAAATTTTAATTTTATTTTTAAGTAATTAATATATTTAATATGAAAATAATAAAAATGTGGTTTAAATCGGTAAAATATAATAATAAGTGAGAAATAAAGGAGTTTAATATCGAATGATGATCGTAAGTAGATTATGGTCGAGTATTTATTGCTGGATGAGATAATTACCTTCCGCGTGCAATAATATCGATGCAACTTTAATACTTTAGGATAAACTAGTGATTTACCCCCGCTTCGCTCGGGTGCATCCCTAGGTACGTTTTATATAGATGTGAATGGTTATTGCGAGTGTACCTTAGGAGATATATATATATATATATATATATATATATATATATATATATATTTGTGACTTTTTTGTAGGTTTTTTAAGATCCACAATTTTAAAGTACATTATTTTCATGTATCTCTTTAGTATGTTTTTAGGAAGGTTTAGCTAGCGATAACCAAATTTTCTAAGGTTGATTCAATGGAACCTGTTATTAGGTGTGTTAAGATAGCAGTGAAAGGTTAGCAGAATCGTTCGAAACATATACGGTATTTTGTGGCTAATTTGTTGCTAATTAGTTGCTAAAACCCCGATTTTGTTGCTTTGTCCGATTTCGAAAAAAAGGAGTTACTGCTATCTTAACGTTAAGCTAGCAGTAAACTCAGCGGGACCGGCATGGATTAAATGCAATTATACATCAGTATTTGTTGCTAATTTGTTGCTGACAAATAGTGTAAAAAAATTTGAAAAATCCCTAGAATTGGCTAGACCTGGAGACCTGTAGCCGTATCCATGCTATCTTAACATGCAATTTTTTTAACAAGACGGTGGCATGGATTTTGTTGCTCATCGTAAATAACACCAAGACATCCCAGAGAGCCAGCAACAAAAATAGAAACTAAAATTCTGCTACACCTGGAGACCTGTAGCCATGTCCATGCTACATTAACATGCACTTTTTTTAACAAGACGGCGGCATGGATTTTGTTTGCTCATCGTAAAAAGCACCAGGACACCCCAGAGAGCCAGCAACAAAATAGAAACTAAAAATCTGCTACACCTGGAGACCTGTAGCCGACTACAAGTGTTCATGCTAACTTTACGTGCACTTTTTTTAACAAGACGGTGGCATGGATTTTGTTGCTCATCGTAAATAACACCAAGACACCCCAGAGAGCCAGCAACAAAATAGAAACTAAAATTCTGCTACACCTGGAGGCCTGTAGCCATGTCCATGCTACCTTAACATGCACTTTTTTTAACAAGACGGCGGCATGGATTTTGTTGCTCATCGTAAATAACACCAAGATACCCCAGAGAGCCAGCAACAAAATAGAAACTAAAATTCTGCTACACCTGGAAACCTGTAGCCGTATTCACGCTATCTTAACATGCCCTTTTTTTATGAAAACGATGACATGGATTTTGTTGCT
Source organism: Brenthis ino (assembly GCA_921882275.1). Taxonomy (NCBI): domain Eukaryota; kingdom Metazoa; phylum Arthropoda; class Insecta; order Lepidoptera; family Nymphalidae; genus Brenthis; species Brenthis ino. Next base: position 22,924,362 of record OV170223.1, on the reverse strand, counting down.
ATTCACAAATAATATCAGAACACCCCAGAGAGCCAGCAACAAAATAGAAACTAAAAATCTGCTACACCTGGAGACCTGTAGACGTGTCCATGCTATCTTAACATGCAGTTTTTTTTAAGAAAAACATGACATGGATTTTGTTGCTCATGGTAAATAGCACGAGGACACCCCAGAGAGCCAGCAACAAAATAAAAACTAAAATTTTGCTACACCTGGAGACCTGTAGCCGTATCCATGCTATCTTAACATGCAGTTTTTTTAACAAGACGATGGCATGGATTTTGTTGCTGGACGCAAATAACATCAGGACACCCAGAGAGCCAGCAACAAAATAGAAACTAAAATTCTGCTACACCTGGAGACCTGTAGCCATGTCCATGCTACCTTAACATGCACTTTTTTTAACAAGACGGCGGCATGGATTTTGTTGCTCATCGTAAATAACACCAGGACACCCCAGAAAGCCAGCAACAAAATAGAAACTAAAAATCTGCTACACCTGGAGACCTGTAGCCGTGTTCATGCTATCTTAACATGTACATTTTTTATGAAAACGATGACATAGATTTTGTTGCTGGACGCAAATAACATCAGGACACCCCAGAGAGCCAGCAACAAAATATAAACTAAAATTCTGCTACACCTGGAGACCTGTAGCTTACTACAAGTGTCCCTGCTACATTAACATGCGCTTTTTTTAAAAAGACAGTGGCATGGATTTTGTTGCTATTTACAAATAACATCAGGACACCCCAGAGAGCCAGCAACAAAATAGAAATTAAAAATCTGCTACACCTGGAGACCTGTAGCTTACTACAAGTGTCCCTGCTACCTTAAAATGCACTTTTTTTAAAAAGACAGTGGCTTGGATTTTGTTGCTGGACGCAAATAACATCAGGACACCCCAGAGATCCAGCAACAAAAAAGAAACTGAAAATCTGCTACACCTGGAGACCTGTAGCCGTATCCCTGCTATCTTAATATGTACATTTTTTATGAAAACGACGACATAGATTTTGTTGCTGGACGCAAATAACATCAGGACACCCCAGAGAGCCAGCAACAAAATATAAACTAAAATTCTGCTACACCTGGAGACCTGTAGCTTACTACAAGTGTCCCTGCTACATTAACATGCACTTTTTTTTAAAAAGACAGTAGCATGGATTTGGTTGCTATTTACAAATAACATCAGGACACCCCAGAGAGCCAGCAACAAAATAGAAATTAAAAATCTGCTACACCTGGAGACCTGTAGCTTACTACAAGTGTCCCTGCTACCTTAAAATGCACTTTTTTTAAAAAGACAGTGGCTTGGATTTTGTTGCTGGACGCAAATAACATCAGGACACACCAGAGAGCCAGCAACAAAAAAGAAACTGAAAATCTGCTACACCTGGAGACCTGTAGCCGTATCCCTGCTATCTTAACATGTACATTTTTTATGAAAACGACGACATAGATTTTGTTGCTGGACGCAAATAACATCAGGACACCCCAGAGAGCCAGCAACAAAATATAAACTAAAATTCTGCTACACCTGGAGACCTGTAGCTTACTACAAGTGTCCCTGCTACATTAACATGCGCTTTTTTTAAAAAGACAGTGGCATGGATTTTGTTGCTATTTACAAATAACATCAGGACACCCCAGAGAGCCAGCAACAAAATAAAAATTAAAAATCTGCTACACCTGGAGACCTGTAGCTTACTACAAGTGTCCCTGCTACTTTTAAAATGCACTTTTTTTAAAAAGACAGTGGCTTGGATTTTGTTGCTGGACGCAAATAACATCAGGACACCCCAGAGAGCCAGCAACAAAAAAGAAACTGAAAATCTGCTACACCTGGAGACCTGTAGCCGTGTTCATGCTATCTTAACATGTACATTTTTTATGAAAACGATGACATAGATTTTGTTGCTGGACGCAAATAACATCAGGACACCCCAGAGAGCTAGCAACAAAATATAAACTAAAATTCTGCTACACCTGGAGACCTGTAGCTTACTACAAGTGTCCCTGCTACATTAACATGCACTTTTTTTTAAAAAGACAGTGGCATGGATTTTGTTGCTATTTACAAATAACATCAGGACACCCCAGAGAGCCAGCAACAAAATAGAAATTAAAAATCTGCTACACCTGGAGACCTGTAGCCGTATCCCTGCTATCTTAACATGTACATTTTTTATGAAAACGACGACATAGATTTTGTTGCTGGACGCAAATAACATCAGGACACCCCAGAGAGCCAGCAACAAAATATAAACTAAAATTCTGCTACACCTGGAGACCTGTAGCTTACTACAAGTGTCCCTGCTACATTAACATGCACTTTTTTTAAAAAGACAGTGGCATGGATTTTGTTGCTATTTACAAATAACATCAAGACACCCCAGAGAGCCAGCAGCAAAATAGAAATTAAAAATCTGCTACACCTGGAGACCTGTAGCTTACTACAAGTGTCCCTGCTACCTTAAAATGCACTTTTTTTAAAAAGACAGTGGCATGGATTTTGTTGCTGGACGCAAATAACATCAGGACACCCCAGACAGCCAGCAACAAAATAAAAACTAAAATTTTGCTACACCTGGAGACCTGTAGCCGTATCCCTGCTATCTTAACATGTACATTTTTTATGAAAACGATGACATAGATTTTGTTGCTGGACGCAAATAACATCAGGACACCCCAGAGAGCCAGCAACAAAATATAAACTAAAATTCTGCTACACCTGGAGACCTGTAGCTTACTACAAGTGTCCCTGCTACATTAACATGCGTTTTTTTTAAAAAGACAGTGGCATGGATTTTGTTGCTATTTACAAATAACATCAGGACACCCCAGAGAGCCAGCAACAAAATAGAAATTAAAAATCTGCTACACCTGGAGACCTGTAGCTTACTACAAGTGTCCCTGCTACCTTAAAATGCACTTTTTTTAAAAAGACAGTGGCATGGATTTTGTTGCTGGACGCAAATAACATCAGGACACCCCAGACAGCCAGCAACAAAATAAAAACTAAAATTTTGCTACACCTGGAGACCTGTAGCCGTATCCCTGCTATCTTAACATGTACATTTTTTATGAAAACGATGACATAGATTTTGTTGCTGGACGCAAATAACATCAGGACACCCCAGAGAGCCAGCAACAAAATATAAACTAAAATTCTGCTACACCTGGAGACCTGTAGCTTACTACAAGTGTCCCTGCTACATTAACATGCGCTTTTTTTAAAAAGACAGTGGCATGGATTTTGTTGCTATTTACAAATAACATCAGGACACCCCAGAGAGCCAGCAACAAAATAGAAATTAAAAATCTGCTACACCTGGAGACCTGTAGCTTACTACAAGTGTCCCTGCTACCTTAAAATGCACTTTTTTTAAAAAGACAGTGGCATGGATTTTGTTGCTGGACGCAAATAACATTAGGACACCCCAGAGAGCCAGCAACAAAAAAGAAACTGAAAATCTGCTACACCTGGAGACCTGTAGCCGTATCCCTGCTATCTTAACATGTACATTTTTTATGAAAACGACGACATAGATTTTGTTGCTGGACGCAAATAACATCAGGACACCCCAGAGAGCCAGCAACAAAATATAAACTAAAATTCTGCTACACCTGGAGACCTGTAGCTTACTACAAGTGTCCCTGCTACATTAACATGCACTTTTTTTAAAAAGACAGTGGCATGGATTTTGTTGCTATTTACAAATAACATCAAGACACCCCAGAGAGCCAGCAACAAAATAGAAATTAAAAATCTGCTACACCTGGAGACCTGAAGCCGTATCCCTGCTATCTTAACATGTACATTTTTTATGAAAACGACGACATAGATTTTGTTGCTGGACGCAAATAACATCAGGACACCCCAGAGAGCCAGCAACAAAAAAGAAACTGAAAATCTGCTACACCTGGAGACCTGTAGCCGTATCCCTGCTATCTTAACATGTACATTTTTTATGAAAACGACGACATAGATTTTGTTGCTGGACGCAAATAACATCAGGACACCCCAGAGAGCCAGCAACAAAATATAAACTAAAATTCTGCTACACCTGGAGACCTGTAGCTTACTACAAGTGTCCCTGCTACATTAACATGCACTTTTTTTAAAAAGACAGTGGCATGGATTTTGTTGCTATTTACAAATAACATCAAGACACCCCAGAGAGCCAGCAACAAAATAGAAACTAAAATTTTGCTACACCTGGAGACCTGTAGCCGTATCCATGCTATCTTAACATGCAGTTTTTTTAACAAGACGATGGCATGGATTTTGTTGCTGGACGCAAATAACATCAGGACACCCCAGAGAGCCAGCAACAAAATAGAAACTAAAATTCTGCTACACCTGGAGACCTGTAGCCGTGTTCATGCTATCTTAACATGTACATTTTTTATGAAAACGATGACATAGATTTTGTTGCTGGACGCAAATAACATCAGGACACCCCAGAGAGCCAGCAACAAAATATAAACTAAAATTCTGCTACACCTGGAGACCTGTAGCTTACTACAAGTGTCCCTGCTACATTAACATGCGCTTTTTTTAAAAAGACAGTGGCATGGATTTTGTTGCTATTTACAAATAACATCAGGACACCCCAGAGAGCCAGCAACAAAATAAAAATTAAAAATCTGCTACACCTGGAGACCTGTAGCTTACTACAAGTGTCCCTGCTACTTTAAAATGCACTTTTTTTAAAAAGACAGTGGCTTGGATTTTGTTGCTGGACGCAAATAACATCAGGACACCCCAGAGAGCCAGCAACAAAAAAGAAACTAAAAATCTGCTACACCTGGAGACCTGTAGCCGTGTTCATGCTATCTTAACATGTACATTTTTTATGAAAACGACGACATAGATTTTGTTGCTGGACGCAAATAACATCAGGACACCCCAGAGAGCTAGCAACAAAATATAAACTAAAATTCTGCTACACCTGGAGACCTGTAGCTTACTACAAGTGTCCCTGCTACATTAACATGCACTTTTTTTTAAAAAGACAGTGGCATGGATTTTGTTGCTATTTACAAATAACATCAGGACACCCCAGAGAGCCAGCAACAAAATAGAAATTAAAAATCTGCTACACCTGGAGACCTGTAGCTTACTACAAGTGTTTTTTTAATTTCTATTTTGTTGCTGGCTCTCTGGGGTGTCCTGATGTTATTTGTAAATAGCAACAAAATCCATGCCACTGTCTTTTTACAAAAAGGGCATGTTAATGTAGCAGGGACACTTGTAGTAAGCTACAGGACTCCAGGTGTAGCAGAATTTTAGTTTATATTTTGTTGCTGGCTCTCTGGGGTGTCCTAATGTTATTTGCGTCCAGCAACAAAATCTATGTCATCGTTTTCATAAAAAATGTACATGTTAAGATAGCAGGGATACGGCTACAGGTCTCCAGGTGTAGCAGAATTTTAGTTTTTATTTTGTTGCTGGCTGTCTGGGGTGTCCTGATGTTATTTGCGTCCAGCAACAAAATCTATGTCGTCGTTTTCATAAAAAATGTACATGTTAAGATAGCAGGGATACGGCTTCAGGTCTCCAGGTGTAGCAGATTTTTAATTTCTATTTTGTTGCTGGCTCTCTGGGGTGTCTTGATGTTATTTGTAAATAGCAACAAAATCCATGCCACTGTCTTTTTAAAAAAAGTGCATGTTAATGTAGCAGGGACACTTGTAGTAAGCTACAGGTCTCCAGGTGTAGCAGAATTTTAGTTTATATTTTGTTGCTGGCTCTCTGGGGTGTCCTGATGTTATTTGCGTCCAGCAACAAAATCTATGTCGTCGTTTTCATAAAAAATGTACATGTTAAGATAGCAGGGATACGGCTACAGGTCTCCAGGTGTAGCAGATTTTCAGTTTCTTTTTTGTTGCTGGCTCTCTGGGGTGTCCTGATGTTATTTGCGTCCAGCAACAAAATCTATGTCGTCGTTTTCATAAAAAATGTACATGTTAAGATAGCAGGGATACGGCTTCAGGTCTCCAGGTGTAGCAGATTTTTAATTTCTATTTTGTTGCTGGCTCTCTGGGGTGTCTTGATGTTATTTGTAAATAGCAACAAAATCCATGCCACTGTCTTTTTAAAAAAAGTGCATGTTAATGTAGCAGGGACACTTGTAGTAAGCTACAGGTCTCCAGGTGTAGCAGAATTTTAGTTTATATTTTGTTGCTGGCTCTCTGGGGTGTCCTGATGTTATTTGCGTCCAGCAACAAAATCTATGTCGTCGTTTTCATAAAAAATGTACATGTTAAGATAGCAGGGATACGGCTACAGGTCTCCAGGTGTAGCAGATTTTCAGTTTCTTTTTTGTTGCTGGCTCTCTGGGGTGTCCTAATGTTATTTGCGTCCAGCAACAAAATCCATGCCACTGTCTTTTTAAAAAAAGTGCATTTTAAGGTAGCAGGGACACTTGTAGTAAGCTACAGGTCTCCAGGTGTAGCAGATTTTTATTTTCTATTTTGTTGCTGGCTCTCTTGGGTGTCCTGATGTTATTTGCGTCCAGCAACAAAATCTATGTCATCGTTTTCATAAAAAATGTACATGTTAAGATAGCATGAACACGGCTACAGGTCTCCAGGTGTAGCAGATTTTTAATTTCTATTTTGTTGCTGGCTCTCTGGGGTGTCCTGATGTTATTTGTAATTAGCAACAAAATCCATGCCACTGTCTTTTTAAAAAAAGCGCATGTTAATGTAGCAGGGACACTTGTAGTAAGCTACAGGTCTCCAGGTGTAGCAGAATTTTAGTTTATATTTTGTTGCTGGCTCTCTGGGGTGTCCTGATGTTATTTGCGTCCAGCAACAAAATCTATGTCATCGTTTTCATAAAAAATGTACATGTTAAGATAGCAGGGATACGGCTACAGGTCTCCAGGTGTAGCAGAATTTTAGTTTTTATTTTGTTGCTGGCTGTCTGGGGTGTCCTGATGTTATTTGCGTCCAGCAACAAAATCCATGCCACTGTCTTTTTAAAAAAAGTGCATTTTAGGGTAGCAGGGACACTTGTAGTAAGCTACAGGTCTCCAGGTGTAGCAGATTTTTAATTTCTATTTTGCTGCTGGCTCTCTGGGGTGTCTTGATGTTATTTGTAAATAGCAACAAAATCCATGCCACTGTCTTTTTAAAAAAAGTGCATGTTAATGTAGCAGGGACACTTGTAGTAAGCTACAGGTCTCCAGGTGTAGCAGAATTTTAGTTTATATTTTGTTGCTGGCTCTCTGGGGTGTCCTGATGTTATTTGCGTCCAGCAACAAAATCTATGTCGTCGTTTTCATAAAAAATGTACATGTTAAGATAGCAGGGATACGGCTACAGGTCTCCAGGTGTAGCAGATTTTCAGTTTCTTTTTTGTTGCTGGATCTCTGGGGTGTCCTGATGTTATTTGCGTCCAGCAACAAAATCCAAGCCACTGTCTTTTTAAAAAAAGTGCATTTTAAGGTAGCAGGGACACTTGTAGTAAGCTACAGGTCTCCAGGTGTAGCAGATTTTTAATTTCTATTTTGTTGCTGGCTCTCTGGGGTGTCCTGATGTTATTTGTAAATAGCAACAAAATCCATGCCACTGTCTTTTTAAAAAAAAGTGCATGTTAATGTAGCAGGGACACTTGTAGTAAGCTACAGGTCTCCAGGTGTAGCAGAATTTTAGTTTATATTTTGTTGCTAGCTCTCTGGGGTGTCCTGATGTTATTTGCGTCCAGCAACAAAATCTATGTCGTCGTTTTCATAAAAAATGTACATGTTAAGATAGCATGAACACGGCTACAGGTCTCCAGGTGTAGCAGATTTTCAGTTTCTTTTTTGTTGCTGGCTCTCTGGGGTGTCCTGATGTTATTTGCGTCCAGCAACAAAATCCAAGCCACTGTCTTTTTAAAAAAAGTGCATTTTAAAGTAGCAGGGACACTTGTAGTAAGCTACAGGTCTCCAGGTGTAGCAGATTTTTAATTTTTATTTTGTTGCTGGCTCTCTGGGGTGTCCTGATGTTATTTGTAAATAGCAACAAAATCCATGCCACTGTCTTTTTAAAAAAAGCGCATGTTAATGTAGCAGGGACACTTGTAGTAAGCTACAGGTCTCCAGGTGTAGCAGAATTTTAGTTTATATTTTGTTGCTGGCTCTCTGGGGTGTCCTGATGTTATTTGCGTCCAGCAACAAAATCTATGTCATCGTTTTCATAAAAAATGTACATGTTAAGATAGCATGAACACGGCTACAGGTCTCCAGGTGTAGCAGAATTTTAGTTTCTATTTTGTTGCTGGCTCTCTGGGGTGTCCTGATGTTATTTGCGTCCAGCAACAAAATCCATGCCATCGTCTTGTTAAAAAACTGCATGTTAAGATAGCATGGATACGGCTACAGGTCTCCAGGTGTAGCAAAATTTTAGTTTCTATTTTGTTGCTGGCTCTCTGGGGTGTCCTCGTGCTATTTACGATGAGCAACAAAATCCATGTCATGTTTTTAAAAAAAACTGCATGTTAAGATAGCATGGATACGTCTACAGGTCTCCAGGTGTAGCAGATTTTTAGTTTCTATTTTGTTGCTGGCTCTCTGGGGTGTTCTGATATTATTTGTGAATAGCAACAAAATCCATGTCATCGTTTTCATAAAAAAAGGGCATGTTAAGATAGCGTGAATACGGCTACAGGTCTCCAGGTGTAGCAGATTTTTAGTTTCTATTTTGTTGCTGGCTCTCTGGGGTGTCCTGGTGCTATTTACGATGAGCAACAAAATCCATGCCGCCGTCTTGTTAAAAAAAGTGCATGTTAATGTAGCATGGACATGGCTACAGGTCTCCAGGTGTAGCAGAATTTTAGTTTCTATTTTGTTGCTGGCTCTCTGGGATGTCTTGGTGTTATTTACGATGAGCAACAAAATCCATGCCACCGTCTTGTTAAAAAAATTGCATGTTAAGATAGCATGGATACGGCTACAGGTCTCCAGGTCTAGCCAATTCTAGGGATTTTTCAAATTTTTTTACTCTATTTGTCAGCAACAAATTAGCAACAAATACTGATGTATAATTGCATTTAATCCATGCCGGTCCCGCTGAGTTTACTGCTAGCTTAACGTTAAGATAGCAGTAACTCCTTTTTTTCGAAATCGGACAAAGCAACAAAATCGATGTCTTAGCAACTAATTAGCAACAAATTAGCCACAAAATACCGTATATGTTTCGAACGATTCTGCTAACCTTTCACTGCTATCTTAACACACCTCCTGTTATTATGTCTTCCTGTGCGAATGAAAAAAAAAACTGTAGTAAAAAATATCCTAAATGTTTACCCGAATAATGAGACACACAAACAGACATACAGACAAAAAAATTTAATAAGTATTGTTTTGGCGTCTATATTCTGTACACAATACGTTACAGACATTTTTTTTAATATTTCATTAACAGATTTCGTCAAGTTAAATTCTATTATATGTATAGATAAGTTACTAGGTACCTATCACCATACTTCCAATTATTGAAATTATATTAAATATTGTAAAAAAAATTAAAACGTGTGTAATCGGCTTCACGGATACATTTATTCCTTGCTTTAATTTGAATTTTTTATCCCAAATTAGCTTTATTTTACTTGAAATTTCATACATATCCGATGACACGGTTCAGATTTCATACGCCGAATTCTTTATTCAAATGTTAAGTAAATTCAGGAAAATTTTGGCCTGTAATGCGAGTTAAAAAATGTCCATCGAGTTATTACGATTTTTTTTATTATGGTATTAAAAGGTCTAACGATTTCAAATTTTAAGGATGCAATGGGATACTTTTTTATATTCATTAGATTACTTTAAAGTTTATTCATGATACTATCGACTCACCCTCGCTTCGCTCGGGTTCGTCCCTAGGTACGTTTGAACGATTAGTATGGAATAGATAGATTATTATATTTACATAGGTATAAAATAAACATTTCTAAACTTTTCAATTTTCTATTCCATTACAATCCCTATTTTTTAATATTTAAACTACTCCTGATACACTCCCAACAAAACAAAAAAGAAATATTAAAATCGGTCCATCCGTTTTTGAGTTTTAGCGAGTCTAACGAACAGCAATTGATTATTTTCTATAACATATAATAAAATTCTAACTGAGTCGAATCTGTACATTAAATATTTTTTGGAAAATCTTATTGAAATAGTCATTATTATCAATACAGAGGCCGAATATACAGTTTTTAGAATTTTTGTCTGTCTGTCTGTTACCGCATCACAGAAAAACTACTGGAGGGATTTTGATGAAATTTGGTATGGTAATAGCTGGTTATCCGGGACAACATATAGGATACTTTTTATCACGGGAAAATATCTCATTTCTGAGAAAAAATACACGAACAGTATTGTAAGAGTATACTAATATGTAAAACCTAAGAGTTTGCTTTTTGGTCATCTGAACGCAAGCGGGGCCGCGGGCAATGCTAGTATACATATATAGATTAAAGATTAATATATACAGAGTATAAGTCGAATAATTGAGCGTTTTATAGCTTATCGTTAAGTTATTTAAAATTTATCCACACTTAGTGAGATATTACTTAGATTGACATATTCTAAAACTATCTAAGAGTATGTACTCGTTGCTTAAAAGGGGGCTTTCATCTAGAAACAAAATGACGAAGCGTGGTAAATATATTATTAACTGGCTTCTGTTCTACACTAGCGTGTATATTTTCGTTTATTTTGCCTCTTAAATTATTCCTCTCATAATACGAGATCATATATCGAGGAGCTTTTATGGTATGAATCAACAGTTAAATGAAAGCTACGTTTTTAAGTTTGAAAATAAGCGATTTTCTTATTATTGTGCTTAGAACAAACATATAGATATATCACTGTGATGTGATGAAAATACATAGCTATATAATTTGTAATTGTATGTATTCAGCCCTTCTTAACATCCCACTGCTGGGCACAGGCCTCCCTTCAATACAAACATTCGTGCTCAACACACAAATGTATGTCCCCAGCGGGACTCGAACCCGCGACCGCAGGCGCAGCAACTAGGGTCACTACAAACTGAGCCAAACATGTCGTCAAATGTTCAAACTCCACTAGATTTCCTTATATATTTTACATCATGCTCTCGTCTGAGACATAGTTGTATAAAAGACTTCCCATCAAGTTGAAATGAACGTAAACTATGAGGTTCGTACTACTCTATTATGCGAGAACTTCGCACCGTAAATAGAATCTTATAAAATTGATTTACGCAGCGAAAGTTACTGGAATTGACTTATCCTCGCGTACGTGATGCTTTATTTATTTTTTATTGCTTTTTGCCCTATTTGTGCAATGTAAATTGAGATAACGAGATATTTCTTAGCAATGTAAAATGAAATGAATGAAAAATGGATTCTAACATTCTAATATTATTTATTCTCTGTTTTTTATTAGTATAGAAAATTGAGTTCATATTATATTCAGCCCTTTTTATCCCACTGCTGAGCGCGGACACGCTGGCCAAGTGCGGGTTGGCGGACTTCACATGTCTTTCGAAAACTAGGTTCTCTCAGACATGCAGGTTTCCTCACGATGTTTTCCTTCACCGTAAGACAAGTGGTAATCATGTTGAAAATGATTCGCACATGAAAGTATCAGAGGTGCGAGACCCGGGATTTGAACCGCTTCACTTGGTTTCCTAAGCGAGCACGTTATCAATGGGCTACCACTGCCAGTAAATAATAAACAATTCACACTTAATCATGCTCTCACATATTTACTATCACAAATCTTTATGTAATTAATTAGTGAAATGTACCTTGTAATGTTTCTTTCGCCAAGTCTTCTCAGGTCTGAGGCTTCTTCTTTCCGAACTGGTAGTAGACTCATGACGTTCTGTAAAAATTTTAATAATTTAATGTTGAATAAAATATTTTGAATTTGAATTCTTAGCATCCAAACAGACAAAAATTTTAATGACTATTATTAATTCCGACGCAAAAACGAAGGCGAGTTATTAGTTTGGCGCGTCTGTGTGTGTATGTGTGTCTGTCTGTGGCATCGTAGCCCCCGAACGGATGAACCGATTTGGATTTAGATTTTTTTGTTTGAAAGGTGAATTAGTCGGGAGTGTGCCTAGCTATGGTTGATGAAAATCGGTCCAAATGGTCGGGGGTTTTTTAAATTTCTAATTTCATCTTGTTTTGGGTTCTATATTGTGTACGTAATACGCGACAGTCATTGTTTAAAAAAAAATATTTTATGTACAGAATTCGCTAAGTTACTGCTTTAGTTATAGATTATATATTTATTTTAAAACCTTCTTCTTTTTAGTAGTCATACATTTTTAGGTACAAGTGGTCTAAAAAGTCTAAAAAAGTACATACAACATAAAAAATCTACGGTATTATACTAATGACATTTACAAATAATAATAATATTATTTTTTAAGAAAAAAAAGATGTAGGTATAAAAAGAAAAAAAAAGCGTTTAGTACAAATATCTTCCAATACACTTTAACTTTTCCAAACACTTAAAATTTCAAGTAAAGACACCAGAAAATGCTAGTACAGTATAGACACGGTAGTATCTGTCATAACTTAAGCTTATTGCTCACTTAAGAAGCAATTGTTAACCCTTAAAGCTATAGCAACAAGGACCATATTTCAACGAGAACAGCTTGTTAGCACTATTTGTTCAAAGTATTGTTACCGCGAATGTTTGCAGTATACTTTTGTGTGTTCTTTTGCTTCACTTTGATGAATATGACGAACCGGTTATATGACGATACGAAATTGTATCGATATTTAAAGCTCAGACGAAAAAATTATATACAGCTACTATCGACTCAATCTCTGTCCGTAGTTACGTTTTGAAGTTTAGTATAGATTTCCCAAATGATTTTTTTTTCCGCAGACATACCGACAGAAAGATAGAAAAAAATATTCTAAAAACTATCTGTGTGACTATCTCTGTATCGATAATAATGACTATTTCGATAAGATTTTCCAAAAAATATTTAATGTACAGGTTTGAGTTTTACTTATTATAAGGCTTTTTAAATAAAACTATCTGTTCAGATTATTTGGCGGATTTATTTTGATTTTTGGTTCCCGACGTTTCGAATGCTTTACAGCAATCAAGGTCACGGGAGAGACTGAGGTGTTAGATGTCTCGAAGGTATAGTTATTACAGACAGCCTACCCACAAATAACAAAATGAAAAATTGCACCAAGTACCTTACAGTATTTTACAACTTTAAACATTTTTATAATTTTAATTAGTTTTATAATTGAATATGGAATATTATTTATTTAATTTTTGCTGTTATCATTATTATTATTACACTTTTAAAAATATTAATTAGTAATCTATATTTAGTGTTGCAATTATCATATTTACGAGTATAACGATAAAGAAAAAATATAAAATATAATATTAATTATTTAAGCCACATAATTGTTCTATGTGTAATATAAAAAGTTAAAATTTGCTAAAAATAATAATTTAATTTAGTTTGCTATTATTTAAAAATACAATTTACTAAGCAACACTACGAGTATTACTATATACTTTTACAAATGACCAATATCATTGTTGTTAATTATATATATATATATATATATATATATATATATTGTTGTAGTTGTTAATATCATAACTTACTTGAGAAATGATGGATTTCCCATACAAACTTTCATTCTCCTTTTCACCCTCTTAAGGAATCATATCCGTGATAAAAACTATCCTCAAACTATATTCAAAATTCTAAATCAGTTCAGCGGATAAACTAATCCATTACAAACAAACGCACAAGCAAACAAAAAAAAAACATTTTTTTATAATATTAAAATAGATATTATCGCACCTCAAAATAATCGCTTAGTTATTTAGAAGGTGAAATTTATTTTTGTGTTTTCTCTACACAAATAATGTCGCTAAGCAATGTAAGTAAAAACGCTGAGCTCGTTTTACAACTAGGAAGCAAAGTTGCTGACTGCCTTTGAATATAAATTTGTGAGCATTTAACCGCAATATGCGGCTTCGGTTATGTTTTCTACAGTACCCAATAAATTGTTGAAAGTTAAGTTGAATAAAATATACAATACTAGATAGGGTTTTGTGAGTAATTTATATCCATCTATCTCCTATACTTAATATAATAAAATTCTGAGTTGGATCTGTACATTTTTTTTTGGAAAATTTTATTGAAATAGTCATTATTATTGTTACAGAGGCCGAATCTATAGTTTTTAGGATTTTTGTCTGTCTGTCTGTGACTACATCACGAGAAAACCACTGGACAGATTCTGATGAAATTTGATATGATTATAGTTGGTTATCCGGATCAACATTTCATTACATTTTTACTGCGGGAAAGATATCTTATCTCTGAGAAATCTATACTAAACGTTAAAACGTTGCGCGGAGCAAGGGTGAGTCGCTAGTATGCATATAAAAGACTAAAAAATAATTAGCGTTTATCCTTCTGTCTGCATATATGTACGCGTTTATCTTAAAAGCTATTGAATAGTATATTACACAGGTATACTGACGTAGGTAACTAGTATACAAACAGCACCATCTAGTTCCATGATAAGATACGAGGCCTGTGTTATGGAAACCACATAGTTCATACACTACACATACGTAACTTTAAATACATACATATTATAAATATATAAACACCCATGACTGGAGCGCAGATATTCGTGCTCATTGCACAAATGAATGCCCCCAGCAGGACTCGAACCCGCGACCACTGGCACAACAAGTAGGGTCACTACAAACTGAGCCAAACGTGCCATCAGGATGATAGGATCTACAATATCGAAAAAAGCTTTTTCTCTTTGTTTTTTTTTGAACATAAAATTTTAGAATAGTCAATCTGCAATATAATATTCTTAAAATCTGAAATAGCTTACTAGCATAACTAAAATATTGCTCATCTTATTTATAATCCGTATTAATATCATAAATGTTAACGTTTGTAAGTATGGATGATTGTTACTCTTTTACGCCAGAACTGCTGAATGGATCTGGATGAAATTTGGCACAGAGATAGATTATAGTCTAGAATAGCAAATAGGCTACTTTTTTATCCTAGAAAAATGTACAGTTCTCATGGGATAGATTAGTTAGGAGAACCCAAGCAAAACGAAGGTGAGCCGCTAGTTTTATTATAATTCCATATCAATAAAGAGCAACATTGTAATTCAGTATTGAGATAATTAATAAGCCGCTAATTTTTTCCTGATAATTTATTCAGGTATACGAGTATTACTGTTACAAATCAAATTGACTTTTCTACATATATAGATAGTATCAGAATTATAACTTTATTTATTATGATTTAAAAATGTATTTCAACAGGTTTTTTTTGTATTTGCTATAGGTAAGTTATCCTCCTTCTAATTACTAGTAAAAAAAATGAAAATTTACGTTGCTACAATACTAATTTACAATATTGTTCTTTGCAATCAATATTTGACATGAATCCTCCATAGATTCGATCTAACAACAAAAATATGATTTTAATACTTCAAAAATATTTGAAATTCAATTGAAAATTTTATGATTCAAATATAAAAAAAATACAGTAATATATCTAAACTTGTAGAGTAAAATTGCTTTTACACGGTTTTATATATTACAGGTAATATAGGAAGAGGACACAGTCAAGGTATAAGCGTTTTATTCTATTACTAGATTTTATTTATTGGAGGCAGTGGTTGCCCAGTGGTAACGCGCTCGCTTGGGAAACTGAGTGAAACGGTTTCCCCCTATCCTCTCCCGTATTAAAGGAAGCCCCGTGCCCTCGGGACAGGACAGTGGGATGTCAAAAGGGATGAATACATATACACACAAATTTTCAAACAGTAGTAGTACGAGTATTATATATTAAAGTCAAACCGCTGTCCTCCTACCCATGCTAACACCAAAAGCTAGATTCCCCCGTAGACGCATACATTATAAATGCTTTGCGGATATCGCAATTCACAAAGCTACGAATTCAACTGAATTTTATTTCCCAATACGAATGCTTATGGCCTATACTCTATCTTTATTTTATATACGACATATTACTATAGAAACTTCTCATTTGATGAAATCGTTCTATAAATGAAGATGTCGAAGAAGAGAAAAAAAAACACATTTTTTAACGTTTAGTCTAGATTTCTCAGAGATGAGATATTTTCCCGCAGTAAAAAGTATTCTATACATACGAGTACATATGTTGACCCGGATAACCCACAATTGTCATACCAAATTTCATCAAAATCCCTCCAGTGGTTTTTCCGTGTGGTCACAGACAGACAGACAGAGTGACAGACAAAAATTATAAAAACTATAGATTCGGCCTCTGTATCGATAATAATGTCTATTTCAATAAGATTTTCCAAAAAAAAATTAATGTACAGATTCGGCTTAGGTACAATTTTATTATACACATATATATGTATACAGAAAACGTTTAGGTCAGAGGCATTGTCTTCTCAAGGACTACTCTCTAAACTTAAAAACTTTCGTCCAACGACTGTAACAATTATCCTTCAAAACAATGTTATTTGCTATAAAATATATACAAATATTATAAAGATTATTATATTTTCATTACTCGGCTATCAAACCTGAAATCACCGATGCAGTTGTCACTTTTACCACCTGTACCAATTTTCCTTACAAAGCTATCTTATATATAATTAAACGAACTTATGTGTATAACAAGACGATAGCATTACACAGTGCGATCTGTATTGCATATACCTGAGCTGAACGTAAGATTCAATTAACTAAGCTGCCTACATACTGGAACTCACCTATCGATATTAGTGATGTTAATTGATTCTATATCTTGGTACATGGCTTTAAAGGTCATTATCAGAAATATCAAAATATTGATTAGTAGCCTCTTGATGGAAAACGTCATTGATATATGAGTACAAAATAACGGTAATTTTTAGAGGATGTCTGGATAATGGCTAGATTTATTTTTTAATTATTCACGACTGGTCACGTGTCTTCCTTCAATGCGAGGGACATTAGGCTACCACTTACCAAATGCGAGTTAGCAGACTTACCATGTGTTTGAAAATCTAGTTAAAATCTCTTTGATATATTGTGGGTTTTCGTTTCATCGTGATGTTTTTTTTGCCATATCAGCAAGTGGCAAAATTAGCATAAGGATGAAAATCGTTCGAACCTGCTTCCCATGGTTTTCCAAGCGTGCACACCACCACTGTTGATAAAATACCTGAAATGCCAAGAAAATATATTTGAAGGAAAAGACATTTTAATTAATATATCAGCTTTAATCACAACTTTAATCATAGTAATTAATTTTTAATTACCATTATATTATAGTATTAATAATATGCTCTTTACGAACTATAAGAATGATTTTAAGCATTATAAAATGTATACTAATAATAATATTTAATATATGAGATACAACAGACTGTTTCTGGTTTCACTCATGTGACTATCGTGATAGCTGAGTGGACCGCGAGAGTAATCTTCTCATTCTTATGATCTGCCTAGGTAGACCAGTCATCGAGGCATCATGGTTGCCTCTCTGCTACCCTGCGATACCTCATTAAGACAGGTTAGGTTTCATTGAATTTCAGTGGAATCAGTGGAAGGTGAAACTCTAGCACTCCTATGTGTAAATCAATCAAATATCAATAATCAGCAATATGTTCAATATCAATTTTTAGAAATTATTATTACGCTATATATGTAAACATTGATGATGCCTTTTTATGGTAACTTTATTAATAGTTGAAGAACATAATATGTTGCACATTATTAATAATATATATTATGTTGAACAAATTAAAATACTATATTATTTTTTAAACAATATTTCTATACAGCTAGATTATTTAAATTGTATAGCGGATCAAAACTTTATAAAATAGTACCTACATATTGTATTAAATTACCACAATACAATATTAATATTTAAGTAATTAATATGATTTCAATTATTATGCTTCTGGCTAGCAAAAATATATCTATTAGATCTACATACATATTAGTGATAGACTGTACTGATTTTAATTAGACTTTATCGCGGATACACACGTGAAACAGGAATATCATGCTAATTTTTATCCTGAGATAAAGAAAAGGTTTTGATCTTGGTCGGGATAGAGGATAGAATTATTAGATATTTTGGTAAAACGAGGGCGCGTCAAGTTGAGAAGAATCGCTAGTTTCATGTAATTTACACGATCGTGTGAACGACGATCAAAGTGATCCAAGTAATAATTAAGTACGGCCTATTTAAATACAATCAGAAATAAATTCGACGCAACAATTTTAATCAAAACGCAATAAGTGTTATAATTAAATATTGACAGCGAAATTCTCATATAATTTTCATTGAAAACGTTCGTCAAATTGAATTGTAAATGTAAATTTTATAACTAAAATCACTAAATTAAATATTCTGATAAATACAAATGAAATGTCATGGACAAATTAACATGACAATATTATTATTTCATTAAAAGTATATGTACAAAAAGCTGTGATTTTCATCACTTTAAACAAATAAATGTCAAAGTTTAATAATTAATTAATCGACTGGAGTCTCAACAACTTTCGTCTGTAAATAATTCTCAAGTAAAATTAGTATAGCTAAATAGCTATATTTAAGAATAAATACTGTATGTTATAATATTTTTAGTTTGAGACAAGTATATTAACAGATACTGTTGAAAATAAATAGGTGATGCGAGAGTAGGTTAGTTCCAATTTTGCAAGGCCTTTTTTACATAATTAAAATATGCCATACATATATTATACATTTTCCTTATATTGGCCTTTACTTGTTGTCCTTTTTAGTGTGAACCACTCTGTTGGCAATTCCAACATGTACATTTTTAAAGTTGGCAACAATTTTATAATTATATGTAATTATTATGTTTTTGTAACTGGCAATACTTCCTTCTTCCATTCTTGTTAAAAGTTTTCCTGTATGGTGGCGGACAGTAAAATAAAGTGTGATGATGAAAAGTGCTTCGAGGTTTCATTAACCAGCCCCTATAGACAAAATAATAAAGCCGCTCACCCCCCGACACACTCCTCTGTGAGTAAATTTCGTCAATCAATTGAGATAATAACAATCAAAACATACCATATTATAGTATGTTTGTTTATTTTTGAACATTTTATTACGAATTATATGAAAGATTATGCCTTTACCACTTCTGATTTTCACGACAGCCCGTCTTGCGCCATCCGCATCCAGTAGGTTCCAGCGACTTTGACCAAGCCGTCGGCTTACATTGTAGGAGGCCACGCTTCGTCTTCCGGCACGTGACCGCCACTGGAGAACTTTCCGTTTCCAACGAACATCCGTTATGTGAGCGATGTGTCCTACCCACTGCCAAGTAATCCTGATCATAAATCATTTTTTGCCCATATAAACTTTATTACACCCTTTTACCCTTTCAAGGGGTGAATTTTGAAAAAAATCTAATAAATATATTTCTTATTTTTAACTTAAAGCTAAATACCATTTTCCGTGTATTTGACATTAAGAATGACAGAGTCAGTAAGGACTAATCTTTTTAAATAATAATAATACTCTTTATTGTACACCTTATTAAACAAACAAACAACGTAAATAATACAGAAAGGAAAAATGTACAGCAGGCGGCCTTAGCGCTAAAAGTGATCTCTTCCAGGCATCCTTGACGTAGAGGAAAGAGTGTGGCAAAGACGGTAGGTAGGTGTTGTGCAGATTAGGTAATAAAATAATATGTAACATACGTAAACTCACATATTCTTTAATGATTATATAAATAAATAACATTGCATGCATATTAAGGAACATGCTACAACCAATCTTTTCATTTCCAATTATTAAATGGGTCTTAGAGTTATCTTAAAACGAAACAAGAATTTCAAAAGTTCAATTCATGTCGGCCATGTTCCTAACAAAGCGTCTCTTTCCTTTGTACTGTACTTAATCTACCAGTAATATTATCATTTCAACCGACAAGCTTTTCTAAAGGAAACACAACTCTTCCATCCAAATCTAATTTTAATCTGACTTCAATTATCAGTTCTTGCTTTGCTGATTTACTTTAAAGGGTTTATGGGTAGAATTTCTTTATTTGTAAGACTAAATCTTTATAAAAGAAAATCGTGAGCATTTTCGCAAGCTATTTTTTTAGGATTTTGTGTATATTGCTGTATTTTACTAAGCATGAGTGATGGAAGGTGGGTATAATATCAATACATCTATTCGAGCACTATAACATCTCCTTTTTTCTTTTTTTTATGTTGGGAAATACATTTACGCATATCACTTGTACAACACTATAATACATATATGAAATTTATCTATATATGAATATATATATATATATATATATATATATATATATATATATATCTTTTTTCTTATTTCTCTACTATAAACCACAGAAAGAATTGATAAAACAAAAAAGTACTAAGTTTAAACAAATAAGTACTAAGGCGACGAAATGGCTATCCTCAGTAAGATTAGCTATTATGGCTGAAATCTCATCACACATCTAATCATCACAGCTAATCGACCAATTATAATGACATTTAGCTAATTATAATCAGGATTGATACCTGCATGGAAAATATTGTAAGCCACTATAATTTACAAAATTTAGTAAAAAAAAATGTAATATATTATTGTAATGAAAATATAACTGTTTAATTGTTAAATTTTACATAAAACTATCTTTCCGGATTTTTTATGGATTTATTTTAATTTTTGGTTCCCAACGTTTCAAATGCTTTACAGCAATTATGGTCATGACATACAAAGATTTTAGACGTGTCAAAGGTACTATATAGTTATTACAGATATAGTACCTACTCATAAAAAATCAGAAAAGACAGTATTATTTAAAAAATTCAATATCCGCGTAAATGTAAGGGAGTATTAATTATTAGATAATAACATATTAGTTTTAAAACATAAAAACTAAACTACAAATCCAGTCTTACTTTTATAATACTATCAGTATAGAACTGATTGGTGCTTTTTAATATTTAACTCCCAAAACAGATCTAATGGAACAATACAATTAATAACAGCCTTTGTTTTAGAAGGAAAGACAAGGAATCTTCAAAATATTTATATAACCGCGATGTCAACACTTGTTTGCAAGATATATGGCGGGTCTAATTTTATTATTTGGAAGCATATTTCACAGGCACATCGCATTTGTTGGGCTTACGATGTCATCTGAAAGGACGATAGTGATGTGTTACAGAGTATTTTAGGTTCTAGACGTTATCATGTTATTGTGAAAATACCTCTAACAAGATTTTTGCGAAGATTTAATTATTTAGGATATTAATTTAACATATTTAGGATAATATATAGTGATTTTGTGAAAGAATTTATAAACTACTAGCCGCGGCTCCGCCCGCGTTCAAATGACCAAAAACCAAATTCTTAGGTTTTACATATTTTAATATACTCTTCCTTTGCAGTTTTTGTATTTTTTCTCAGAAATGAGATATTTTCCTGCGGTAAAAAGTATCCTTTATATTGACCCGGATAACCAGCTATCACCATACCAAATTTCATCAAAATCCCTCCAGTGGTTTTTCTGTGATGCGGTAATAGACAGACAGACAGACAAAAATTCTAAAAACTATAGCTTCGGCCTCTGTATCGATAATAATGTTTATTTCAATAAGATTTTCCAGAAAATATTTAATGCACAGATTCGGCTTAGTTACAATTTTATTATAGGCATAGATGTTGCACTTTATTTCAAACAGTTCTACTGTAGCGGTTGTCAGCAAAAGTTAATTATTCCTTTAATTTTCACATACACTGTACGCTATATCTTACAGTCGTTAGTCCAGAATTTACAAGCTATTCGAGTACGTTCTAGGATATACACAACCGATATAAGGGCAATTAGTATACTAATGAGGCAGTAAATTCAGGAAAATATTTCGAGAATGCGGTCTGATGCAGTCGGGTTTTCGGACGTATCGAATGATGGAAGGCTTTCTCTAGTTTATCTGGTTGGTAATAATTATAACACGGCTAATAATTGGAGCCAGTTATGCAAAAACAGCCATGTGCATAAGAGTACCAACAGAGTTATAAGCTTGGGTTACATTTTGGGTTGTTTTTCTGGTTATTTTAAAATTGAACAATATTTATATAAGTATTGTTTATTTTTTATAATTATTTTATTTTTTATAATAAAATGCTTATAACTCTGTTGGTACTTTTACGCACGTGGCTGTTTTTTGCATAACTGGGTCCAATTTTTCTTTGTTTATTATTGACTATATATGATTTATAAGGGATCGTATAATATTAAGAGATATTTTTTTATTTTTTTGGTTTTAAGTTTTAACCCCTCCTTCTGTTCAGTGATAGAGACCATTTTTCTCAAACGAATAGAAATTTTGTAAAATCTATATTATATTAAAACACTAGGTACAATATTTCATCTGAAGACACGTAATGTTGTTTTTGTTCATCGCAAACTCAATTTTGAAAAATATAGGTTACTTTTGATTCACCCAAAAATTATGTTGATATGATACAAAAAATGGTACCTACCATAGTAAAAAAAACATAAATAATCGAGAGGAACTTCACATAACATCAAATAAATGACAGCTTCTTTTCTCCCTTTACACTTAATTTTTTTTAATGAAAAATTCTTCTTCTCCCTGCCCATTTCCCAATCACTTGGGGTCGGCGCAGTACATCTTCTGTACTGCTGATAGGATTTGGCAAAAGTTTTACGACCGGCCGCCTGCCTGACGTCAACCCTCCTTGGGAATGCTATGGTCTCTCTTTGTCTGAATGGTATCGCGGAAGTCTTGTAATGTGCACTTTCGATTTTTTTGTCTTTTAAAACATTTTTTATACTATTACTTAAATTTTTAATGTTATTTTCGGATATATTTTAAAATAAATTTTGATTACCCAATAAATTTTTTTTTTTTTTTCTTGGGTGGGTAGATATAGAAGTTACATTAAAAATTTTCTCCTGTTATTTAATTTAGTTTTTTTTAATATTTTTATTGCAAAAATTAGTTTGTAATGTTAAATATTTAACTCTTTTGTCCTACATTACCTGGTAAATATATATTTTCACATTTTTCACATCTTATTTACCATTTTCAATACCATGGATCTACACACTCAACTGTCAAAAAACATGGAAGATATTGTTGCTTTATTTGAGTCTCGAATGAGTGTTTTTGAAAAGTCTCTTGTCCAAAGTCAGACTACTACTAAAAACACAAGCACTGGAAGTGACATTTCTGCGCTAGCCGCTGATTACACGGTTTTTAAGGACTTAATGTGGAAATCCTTATCTATGCTCCGTCAACAGCTCCAGTTGCTCACTGCTGGATTTGATAGGCATGAAATGCTGTCACGAAGAAAGGTCCTGCTCTTTCATGGGCTTCCTGAAGATTCTGATGAGCAGACTGAGAGTAAAGTCCTTACTGTGATTGCTGAGAAGATGAATTTAGCTGACTTTGATACATCGAGTATTGACTTTTCCCATCGCCTCGGGACAAAGAAAGACAGACCTAGACCAATTTTAGTTCGCTTCACTAACTTAAAATCCAGGCACTTAATATGGAACTCCAAGACTGCTCTTAAGGGCTCCGGAATAACCTTATCAGAGTTTCTGACGAAATCAAGGCAGGAAATTTTCGTCGCTGCCAGAAAACATTTTGGGATGAAATATTGTTGGTCACATGAAGGTTCAATCACCATTGCGCTGCCAGATAAAAGCCGCAAGAACGTTGCATCACTTGCTGAACTGCATTTATTGATAGCTAAATATCCTCTTGCGACAACATCACAAGATCCGAAACCATCTAGATCCCGAAGACCCGGTAAAAATATAGTGAAGTGATACTAGTGGTCCATTGGCCTCCGTACTTGTAAGTTTTCACATCATTAGGTTATTAGTTCTATGTACACTCTCTTAGAATATTCATTATAAAATCTCCATTAAGTGTTTTTTTTAATGGTTACGTGAATGATTATGTTGAATAATTATATATCAGGTTTCACTTTTTTTTTCTTGAGTAGTCTTGTTATAATTTTTACCAATTACAAACAACAGCAGCGGTAACCAGATATGTGCATATTTTTATATTGTAATGTTTTCCTCAGCTGTCATTATCGTGCATTCGGATACTTGCAGTACACTGTACAACATGTATCACATGCCTAAATTCTTAAAATATTTGTTCTCATATATTTTTCTTATTTTTATTTTGTTATGATGTTTTGTTAAAAACAAGTTAGGCCAGCTAATGTAGGATAATTATTATGTTTAAGTTTTGTAAAGTATACATTTTTTGTTGTTATTAATTTTAGTTTTAAGTATATTGTAAAACAAAAATATTTTTATCTATTTTTAAAATTTGATATACTTTTAAAAATTTATTTATTTTCTAATTAGCTTATTATTATTATTATTATTGAACTTATTTATTTTTTTAATTAATTTAATATTATTTATTTATTATGTCTGATTGTGATTGTATTCTTAACTTTGACGACGATTACTTCTCTTGTTCTTCAAATGAAGACTTCCTTAGTGCTTCTAGTTTGGCTTCCTGTGATAGCGAGTCCGGGCGTCTTGATTTCAAACTTAATAGCATATTTAATAAAAATCCTAATTCTTTGAACTTGGTTCATATAAACGCACAAAGTATTCCGGCTCATTACTCTGATCTCCAGGCATCTTTTTGCAACGTTGAAATAGATGGTATCTTAGTTTCCGAATCTTGGCTGAAACCGTCCCTTTCATCATCCCTTTTCTCTCTTCCTAATTTCAACCTCATTAGAAACGATCGCACTTGTAAAAGAGGAGGAGGTGTTTGCATATATCTCAAAAGTAACATCTATTACAACATAATAAAACAATCCCCTAATACTGATGACTGTAACCTTGAATTCCTTTTTCTTGAAATTATTTCTCATCACTCCAAAGTTCTTCTTGGTGTACTTTATAGTCCCTCTGTAAACGTTAACTATTTTAGCACGTTGGAATCTCTTCTTGAATCTCTTACACCTTCTTATGAGCATACCATTCTAATGGGCGATCTTAATACGTGTCTCCTCAAACAAGATACTCGATCACATAAGCTCCAATCCTTAATAGAATCTCTAAATATGACTATACTTCCTCTTACTGAAACCCATTTTTCTCCTATCTCTAATCCTTCTCTCATCGATCTTATAATTGTATCTAATCCTAAAAATATCCTTGCTTTCGGCCAACTCACTGCTCCTTTCTCCTATCACGATCTCATATACATCAGTTACAATTTGTCACTCCTTAGGCGTAAAGCCAAGATAATCTGGAGGCGTAATCTCAAAAATATCGATTACGAGAAATTTTACCCTGACCTGGTCAACATAGATTGGTCCTTATTATACAATGTCACAAAAATAGACGAAAAATTGCAAATACTAAATTCCAAGATCATACAATTATTTGACATTCACGCTCCCGCTGTTCCAATCAGAGTAAAGCACTTGCCAGCGCCTTGGCTAACTACAACAATCAAAAAAATAATGGCGAAACGCAATAAAGCTAAGAACAGATATAAGCGATATCCTACTGAGACTAATTTTGCAGCCTATAAAAAATTGCGTAATCTCTGTAATAGGATGTGCAGAGATGCTAAGCGCCGCCATATCCACTCATGTATCTTACATTGCACACCGGCTCAAACTTGGAGGTTTTTTAAGTCGCTAGGTGTGGGTAAATCACAACATTTGTCTCTTGAGTCCGTCAATGTCAACTGCTTGAATCAACATTTTTCAACTCCGCCTGTTCAAATTTCTGATATCGAGAAGACGTTAACCATTAATCAACTTGCTATGACTAACCAACCTAACCGTGACCCTTTTGTTTTTCAAGAGATCTCAGAGGACGATGTTAAGAGAGGCATTCTTTCTACTACTTCTAAAGCCGTTGGGAGTGATGAAATTAGTCGTGATATGCTGCTTGTAACAGTTGATCACATCTGCCATATATTAACTCACATTTTTAATTTTTCATTGTCTTCTAGCTCATTTCCCGCGGCTTTGAAGTTAGCACATGTTATCCCCTTACCTAAATCTCCCAATCCTATTGTTCCCTCACAGTTTCGTCCTATCTCAATTCTTCCCATTTTGTCGAAAGTTTTTGAAGGCTTAGTATCTAAGCAGATGTGTCAGTACTTATTACGAAATAACCTATTAAATGCTTTTCAGTCTGGATCCCGTCCTTCGCACAGTACGACTTCCGCTTTGCTAAAAGTCACTGACGATATTCGTTCCGCCATGGATAATAAGAAAGTGACTATTCTTATTTTGCTTGATTTTAGTAATGCCTTTAACTCAGTGGACTTCGATGTTTTACTTTCTATCCTTGCCTCCCTTAACTTCTCGTCTTCTGTGATTGATTGGTTTAAATCATATCTTTATGATCGCCAGCAGAGAATCTACTGCGACGAGACTATCTCAGAGTGGTCCAATCTCTTCGCAGGCGTCCCCCAGGGTGGTGTGTTATAGCCATTGCTTTTTTCAATTTTTATTAACCAACTCCCACAGGTACTCTCTTCTAACTACCACCTATATGCGGATGATCTGCAACTTTATAGACATGCTTTGGTAAGGGACTTAGCGTCTGAAATAGACAGGATAAACCTTGATTTGGCAAGAATCAAAGATTGGGCAAAGTCTTTCGGACTCCTTGTCAATCCAATAAAGTCTCAGGCCATGATCATTGGTAGTAAGCAGTTGCGGAACAAAATCGACTTCAACAATCTGCCTGACATCATCTACGATAACACTTGCATCAATATCTCAGACACGTGTAAAAACTTAGGTTTAACAATCGACTGCAACCTGTCCTGGGCTGCGCATGTCAACGAGGTCAGTAAGCGCGTACATTATTCACTTCATTCCTTGAGACGTTTACAGAATTTTCTTCCGTTTCAAACTAAAATTACCCTAGCTCAATCACTGCTAATCCCTCTACTCGAATATGCCGACGTCTGCTATCTTGATGCAACCGAGGAGCTACTCGACAAGCTAGATCGCCTTCAGAATTTGTGCATCCGTTTTATATATGGATTGCACAAATTTGATCATATAAGTATTTTCCGACGGCAACTGAAGTGGCTCCCCATTCGTTTTCGCCGAAACGTTCGAGTATTATGTGTGCTTTACAATATTTTGAAGACTTCTACACCTTCTTATTTAAGTGAACGCTTCACATTAGTGTCCCCTAGATGCAGACCAGTGCGTTCTTGTGTCAATTTGCCCAAATTAGTGGTTCCTCACTACAATACTACATTCTATAAAAAATCTTTTTTTGTTACGGCAACAAGTTTGTGGAATTCACTGCCTGATTATATTTTCAAAGATGATCCCTCATTCTCAACATTTAAGTTTAGAATTAAACAATACTATTTATCAAATTCGACATAAATTATTGTAGATTAGTATGTATTTATATGTAAGTATATATGTTTGTATGTATGTATGTATATATATATGTATGTGAATATATATATATATTTGTATAATCATAATATTTAGTTAATATATGTATTTTAATATTAAGACAATTCCATTCAATGCTGTACTGTACCTACTCCGCACTATTTTAACTTATTTTCTCACTTCTGAAGGGTTTCTGGAAGAAATCTCTTAAAGAGATAAGTTATCCTTTGTCAACATTTTGTTATTTTATTTTGTATAACGTATATTTTATGGTACATAAATAAATAAATAAATAAATAAATAAATAAATTTTGTTTTGACGTTGGCAAAAATTTTATGAAAAATTATGATTTAGAAATGTTTGAAGGTTCTTATTTAAATAGTCTTAATTTTAGTTCGGGAGTCTGTAAGTTATCACTATATACATTAGTTAAAATATATTCAGTTATTTTTGCGAGAAAGTAAACAGATATACAGACCAACAGACATACAGACAAACAGATAAAAAATTCAACAACTATGCTTTTAAGTTTTTTCTGTACACAATAAGTAACAATTATTGTTTTTAAAAATTATTTCATATATTGCACAGATTTCACATTTCATAATGACTAGGAACGTACCCATGGTAGTTTATTTTTAATTAGAGTAATAAAAAAAATACAGTCGAATTGAGAACCTTCTCCTTTTTAAGGAAGTCGGTTGAAAAACCTTTAAGCAAAAAATTTGTGCGAAACATTGTTGTTCTGTCATTATCATAAACAGTAATTAAAATATGAACAAATATATAGGGTCAAATTTGTACTGATGAAGTGGTTTGCGGTTTCGAATTCGCGGTTAACTGATTTTAAATTAAACCTTCCACTAAGCTTCATAATGTAGTGCTTGAATTTAGGGTATCTATAATTTGTTTTCAATATTGCCATTACAAATATAATAAAGTTGCCAGCTCGATTCTTGCACATTTTTTTTATATTGGCCGCAATATATTTTGTGAGAGTGCTGGTGACTTGCTTGAATGGGTTCTAGATTCGAGAACGAGGTCAGGACAATTTAGTTATCAAGTATTTCTGTCAAGAAATTCTCAAAAACAGCCTAGAGTTGGGAAGTTGCTCGTGCCTTGAATATTACGTAAAACCGTCGAGGATGCGTCAAACTGTCGTCCCATCGAAGTATGAGATTGACAGGAAGAGAGAGAGCACTTGTGTTTGCGTCTATATTTGTGCACTATAATATCTCCTGCACACACGATATGTCTCAGTAAAATTGGCCGCCATGGCCGAAATCGATTAGAAGTCGAAATAATTATTTGATTAGTATAAATACATATATTTATGCTGTTCTTTAAGTATATAACTCGGCGTTGTGTGAATATCACCTTAGTTCATGTTTATAAAATAAAAAAAATAAAAATAAAAAAATCATTAAATATAGGAAAACTAAATTAAAATATAAGTCTATACATAGTATCGTATCCATAAGTTGGACTAAAGGTCCAGGGTGAAAACTGGTAATAAATAAATGTAGGTATAATAAACATTTTATTTTTGTCCGTCTGTCGGTAAATTAAAAAAGCAAAATGTCACACACATTCTTCTACTAAATATGAAAATTAACTCTAAAGTCTATGAACACACATGAAAGTGCCAATTTTGTCCTTTCATGTGCCTTGCAATAATAAATTTCGCGTATCATTGAATTCAAATGCGCTACTTAACTTGGCCAAATGAACAGAATTCCGCCAAATTTCGAGCTGAAATATACTGAGCCATATATTCGTCTATGATATCTATAAAATGTAGAAACGTTTCATGTAAAGCCTTAATATTAAATTAAAAGTAAATTCTCTTATATTTTCCGGACGACTATTATATTGCGAAATTTTGTGTTAAACTACACTTAACACTATATTCGATGATATCTTATTTTAAAATATACATATATTAAAAAAAATAGTGATGACTACCTACATATTTAAGTGAGTAATTATGAGCTTGCTAGCTAGCGTTCTCTTAAAGAGTATTTGTGTCAAAGTAGGTGTACGTTCGATTTCCGATATTTTTAAAAGCTTTTATTCAGCTTGCAATATTTGTTAGTAGGTATGTTTGTATGAGTCAAGCTTCTTGGATCTTGCAAGCTGAATTAGAACCACTTCTTCTTATCCTACAAAGTAAATTTTTTATGTGTTGATTCAGCTCCAATGATAATGACTTTTTATGATAATTATGACTTGATTCTCTATCTAGGATGGGCTCCTTGCTTGGTAACTCCTCAACGGCTACCAGTGCAGACACGATTCAACTATTAAAACCCGTTCTAGAATCCACCATGACTTGGTTGTTGCATCCAGGATAAGCTCCAAATGAGAAAACTGCTCAGCAGTCAACGGTATAGACGCTATTTTTATACGCATTTAACTGTAATTCAGATGACTTGTAAACACAATGATTTTTAAACTAAAAAATTAGCTAAATAAGTAAATAGTAAAAATATAAAAAAAAAACAAATATTTGAATGTGCTAAAAAGAAGAAAATAATTGTATAAAATCTAGTTTTCAAGAATGTGTTTTAATTAATTTATTACTTTTGTATCATAATATAATAAATCTATGGAATTAATGTGCTATTTTATATACAACTAAACATTTTACATACAAACTTTTATCCTCATTTTAACCCTATTAACGGATGATTTCAAGGATAAAAACTATCCTATGTCCTTCTGAGGGTCTCAAACTATCTACTTACTACATTTCATCTAAATCGGTTTAGTATTTTTTGATGTTATTCGGTACAAACAAACAAACAAAAAATCTTCTCTTTCTAATATTAGTATAGACAAATATTTTGCTAAGAATTGAATGCATAATATTATGCAATATTACGCGAACTTTTGACTAACTTTCAAAATGCAATAATATTTCTTTATAATGTACTGATTCGGCGAAACAATTGTGCAATATCAGGTTTGCATTCAAAAGACTCGGCAAGCCATATAAATGGGTATTTCGTTTCCAAATTTCAAACTAACGAAAACAACAAGTTATTTCTCTTTGTGAATTTGTATTTCGCAATTGTCACAGAAATAGTAATGTTTTTACTTGAATAATATACCGACTTCAAAATAAAAGATCTTGATTTTTCAAGTATATTTGTTTGATAACTGATTTGTTTTAATTATAATTGAATAGATTTTGTGTGTTATTTAATCTTAAATTTTAGATGTAAAATACTGTTAAAGGTAATTTTATAGGTGTAGGTTCATTTTTAGTATTTTTTTAAACGGTATGGTAGTTGCAGTTTTAGCGGGCATAATAGCGTTACCAGAGAATACAAGATTTACTTATCACTTGTATTTATTTTCAAATCTAATCAAATCAACGCACAGTTAAAATATACTTTTACAAGCACTTTTGAATCATTAAATTTACATATTTTATTACAATTACATGTTTGTAACAATAAAACAAAAAATATATAATTACTAGCGACTCACCCTCGCTTCGCTCGGGTTCGTCCCTGGCTTGTTTCCCAATACAAGCTTTCATCCTATTTTCACACCCTTAAGAGATGATTTTCGAGATAGAAAAGTGTCCTATGTCCTTCCTAGGGTCTCAAACTATCTTCTTTCCAAATTTCATCTAAATCGGTTCAGTAGATCCAGAGATTACCCCCCTACAACGTCACAAACAAACTCACAAGCTTTACCTCTTTATAATATTAGTCTATATAAGAATAACACAATCCATGTAAGGTTATTTAATCAAAAATGATTATTCGTCGATTGACAATTTCTATTAACGGCCCTTTGTTCTTGTTTCAATACCATGTATATCATAACAAAATTATTAATTAAACTTGATTTACATAGCTATACTCTTCTAAGAATTAATGTCTCGAATTACATACATATGTACATAACAGCCATACCTTCAAGCATTGCTCCATATATCTTTCTCTTTATGTATAAGCGGACAGTTATATCATAAATCAAGTCTATATAAGAGCTGTTCTAAAGAACTTCCCTTTCAAAAACTTCGAGGGTACTCAACGTCCATGAACGAGTGTTAGTGATGAAATTTATAACTACGCTTTTGTCACGTTAAATCATGTCATTAATTAAATTAAACTTAACATTAAAATATTTGGTAAGTATTATCAATTATAGTTTTAATTGTAATGTTTTCTATATTAATATTATTAAGAGTAAGAAATTATTTTTTTGTATGTTTGTTTGTTATGGAGAAACTAAAAAAGCTACTGGATCGAGTTTAAAAAATATTTCACGTGTCAAAAGCTACATTAACAGCGAGTAACATGGGCCATATTTTATTTTCAAAAAAATTAGAGATCCCCACGAAAGTTGCAATAATGTAACCTAAGGTAACAAAGTTTTGTCTAAAATCATTAAAATATATTCGTATAATATTATTACATAAATCCCCTATGATCTTATATTATTTGGCACATACATTTACATAAATCCTATCATTCGATAGTAATAAAATATTTTATATATTCACCTCAAACCTAAAAAGAACTTTGATAGATAGTAGGAAATTAAAGTTTCTCGAAACGTACGCTTTAAAAACTTTGAATGTGCCAGACGTCTGCGTGTTGAATTGAGTGCCACTACACTCCATACGAGACTATTTCAACTACTCATTTGTCTATGCAAATTAGACATTGAAGTTGAAGAAACATCTTGCTTATCTATAAATGTAATAAAATTCTGAGTCAAATCTGTACATTAAATACTTTTTTGGAAAATCTTATTGATACCATCATTATTATTGATACAGAGTCTGTCTGTCTGTTTGTCTGTCTGTCTGTTGTATGTAGGTACGTTTTGACGCTTAGTATAGAATAGATAGACTATATATTTTATGTATATATACAATTAGGTTTAATGAGTTTTATATCCCTCACTTGAGAAATATAATATTAGTATGGATAGATTATACACAGCAGTACAGTCTAAGTACTTTGAACAACATGAACTAATGGTCATTATTTTCACATTTCCTAAGGTATCCGTAGACCGTTACTCACGAGGTGAATGTAGATGATGCGAGCGTAAAATTCACCTCACGTGCATCGAACGAACTCTGCTTACACCTAATTACACGTATGCACTTTAGGCTGACTACACATGCAGCGATTAAAAAACGTTAATGATTTTATATTATGATTATATTGTGATTTAGTGGTACTTTGATAGAAAAAAGTCTAAATTATTCCTAAAGTTAAAAAAAAATGGATAAATATGTTAATTTAATTTTATAGTTACAAAGATTATTTCTAGTTGTTTAAATGACTACGATGACTAACAAAATCAAAGTAGTAAAATTTTCTTTAAATTAACTTTTCGTGTAGAGTTATTGGATTGGATCAAACGTCGCAGCTGAATATTCCGTTACTTCCTTAATAACAAATTAAGGTTAAGTGAAGTTTGTAATAGTTTTAATATTTACTATATATAGTCAAATATTTCTCTAGTAAAAATAAAATAGATAGAAAAAAGAATACTATACATATATAAAAGTGGCAATAGTTTCGCACTAAAACGTCACATGGGGCAGAATTAATAGATCCTATTACAAGAGGGAAATTGTCGATTTGTCACAAATAACAATGGCACCCTTGCGCCTCGTAACATTACCGCTCCTATGCTGTGCATCCGCCAAGTACATATATAGTAACGGTCATTTAGAGACTTACTACCTATCGGTAGTTTTGAGCTGTCTCATGATGTAATTATTCCATTGCTACGGCTATTATAACTGTCTCGGTGGTCTAGTGGCTAGCATGTATGTCTGCAGATCCGTAGGTCCTGAGTTTGAGTCCCAAATCGGGCCAAGTTTAATTACTGAGTTTTTCTGTTAAGATACTCTCAGTAACACCCCGAATTTGGGAAATTTGCGGTATTTCACCCCCGTGCCTCGGAGAGCTTGTAAAGATATTTGTTGGTCCTGCGCCTTTACTTTGGCTGGTCCTGTTAAAGTATCGTCCCATCGGACTTTGAGAGTAAAAGGAATAGAGAGTGCACCTGTGTCCGTGCGTAAACTGTGCGCTATAATATCTCCTGCGCATCTGGCTAGTCTCAGTGAGGTTGCCCACCGTGGCCGGAATCTATCAGGAGAACACTATTATTAGTTATTAGTACTTATATTATATTACGCTTATTAGTTTTATTAATATTTAAAAAAATAAGCACTTTGTTATCATTAACAAATCAAACAAACAACAAAAAAGGTCCTTTTAAACAATTTCAGTTAGGGCGTATTAAAGTACACAAATATGTGCGTTGACCAAAGGAATCTTTATACTTTTAACACTCATATCCTAATAGGACGACAACTCGATACAACTGGGAAGAGATATGATTCAGGTCTGATAGCATAACGTACTCTCCGAAGTACATTAGCTTCTCAACTCTACTGTCTACTCTACAACTGTTATTGAGTATTTATTGATAGAAAAAACTCAATAAATAATGATGACCCTACTCGGAACTCATATATAGGACTTTCAGACCTGCCATGCAACCTTACATGCTAGCCACTAGACTAACGAGATAAAACGGCAATGATAAAAACTCAAAGAAATCTTATCCGTCCATTTGTTTCCCAAAAATGAAATAAAATCCATATTTTAAACGTTAAACGCGTAAAGTAATAAAATTTTCTTCACTTAAAGGGATTTGTGCTATTCTATTTATAGGAAACATCATAATATAATACGAAACCACATGACCTCACGTATCAGAGACCGACATACTCTATAAGTAAATGTTCCCGCGCCACATGTGAACGCTTTGCTAAGGAATACACAGATTTAACAGAGAAAATGTGGTCGTATTCGAAACAAAATTTGAATGCTCGACATTTCTGAGGTTATGGAGTCAAATATTAAAATTATTGGAAAATTGATTATTTTATAGTATATTTACTACAAGAATAAAATCTCTATTTTCAATTGTTTATTGTATATGTTTTAAAATCATTCAATCGTTGGTTTTAGTTAACATTATTTACACAAAAGTAAAAATTACATGCTAATCGCTTCTTAACGCTTTAAAAAAAGGAAAGTTTGTAAGCAGCCTTAAAGTATCGAGTGCATCCAGAGAGTGGATCCTTTACGACCGCCTTCAGACAATTTGGGCTAATTGCTCGGATACAGAGACAAGTTTTACAACTGAATAATTTAGTTCGCTTTACGTTTGTTGAAAATACTGTACAGTTTTGTTTTCCGGAAGATACAATCTTTGAATAAAGTTCTTAGCTCTCGGTTATACCGGAGAATTTAATTTATGTTCAAATGCGTTTGCATCGCTACAAAATTTGCTTTCTGAACTTAAATTTTGTTTAAGCAAGTATTCGAAAATGTTTTTAGCTAAACAATAAATAATTAACAATTTTAACAATTCATAAAATATAATGTAATATTTAGTACAAGAAGCGAATTTAACTCGAGGTTTTTTTAACAGATCTGTATACAACTAAGATATAATTGTTTATCTAGTACTTAGCTTCGAACATTTCGAATTACAATATAGTGGAAATATCTGAGATTGTTTTTTTGTGACATGGAAAATTCTCAAACACGTAAACATCCGTCTTTGTTAGAGTTTACCATCCCATCAGACTATTTTCTCCACAAAAGATCTAAAGGAAAGAAAACCTAAAGGAAAGAGAAGAGATAAAGGAGGAGAAGAGATAAAGGAGGAGAAGAAAGAAAGAAAGAGAAGAAAATCAGAGGAAAGAATCAAAAATTAGTTGAAGAAGAAACATGTTTACGCATAAAGTAATATTATACCGTCAATAAAATTATAACATATTCTCAACTAATATAGCTCACCAACTCGTAACTATATTCAACGTCCAATTAAAATATAAAGCCTAATAAAGCGATGAATCTACTGCAGACTTTCAATACAGAATCTATTGTTTAAGACTTAAACTTTAAGAACAAGAACAAATAATTCTAATGTGACATTTGATATTGATAATTCAAATAGATATTCTGTCACTTAAAAATCTATACATATAATAAAGTTGTAACTGAGTCAAATCTGTACATTTAATATTTTTTTGGAAAATCTTATTGAAATAGTCATTATTATTGATACATAGGCCGATTCTATAGCTTATGATTTTTTGTCTATCTGTCTTTCTGTCGCATAACGAGAAAACTACTGGACAGATTTTGATGACATTTGGTATGATGAATACTTATGACTAGTAATGTCATAAGTATTCATTGTCATCGGAACTGAATCAAAATGTAAAATGTAAAATTAAATTGAATAGTTCTAATTCAGCTTGTAAAATTTGACCCAAACGAACATACCAACAAAAAAAACATTTCAAGTTAAATACCAGTCTTTAAAAAACAGTAGAAAAAGATGTGAAATACAGTAAGTAAATAGCTTAACAACAATCTTCATATTGACATGAACAAAATATAAAATATATGCGCATCGACTTTTTTTTATAGTCGGTCAAATAACAGCGAAGAAAAGTGCCCAGTATATTAGACGTAGACTTTATTACCATGCAGTGACAGTTCTATTATGCGAGATAATTTCATTTAAACAGAACGTAGTTTCATTACTTTTTATGATCCTTTTTAGGGTTTCAAACAGAAATGACCGACAGATTGCTTCTCACTTGTTTAATCTTACTAATATTATAAATGTGAAAATTTAGATGTTTGGATCTTTGGATGTTTATTGCTCGATCACGGCAGAACGCCTGAATGGATTTGGATGAAAAAAGATAGATTATAATCTGAAATAACACATAGGCTACTTTTTATCCCGGATAAATATACTGTTCCCGTGGGATAAATTAGTTTTTGTTTTTTTAGAGCTAAGCCCGAGTGAAGCGAGGGTGAGCCACTAGTGCATAATATAAATTCTTTTAAAGTCCCCATTTCTTTAAACATTTTCTGTTTTGTTGATGTTTTAGCCCGTATATTATTTAACCACTATTATAAATAAGTAAAATAGTACGTGTGTGTTTGTTTGTAGCTACTTTAAGCTGAATCAACTGGACGAATTTTAATGAAATTTTGTTCACAGATGGGTTATAACCTAAAGTAAAACAAAAGAAGTTAGCTACCTAAATAAAATGTGAGTAAGTTGCTAGCATAATTATAAAAAAATATCAATCAATCAATCAGCCTATCGCCATCCACTGCTGAACAAAGGCCTCCCCCAAAGAGCGCCAACCATCCCGGTCTTGGACAGCCTGCATCCATCCACTGCCAGCCACCTTTCTTAGTTATAGTACTTATATACGAACTAATAACTTTTTATGTTAAACAATTCATAAAAAACAGCTTTATCATTTATTATAGATACCTAGTCAGATATTTTCGAACTCGGTGTCCATCATCAGAAATACAAACAATTGCGAAGTTTCGAATCAATATGACAATTAAAAGTTGGTAAAAAGTCCTAATAAATCTATTAATTTACTTCAAAATTCATGGTTATTTTCTTATTTTCTCGAAGACGGAAAACTCTATGTTTAAGAATATTTCGGGAACACCTCGGGACCTAGTAATACACATTGAAGTAGAAAAACGGTCAAGCAGTCTTCGAAAAATCGGTGAACATATATAAAAATAGAACTACGTGTTTGGAAGTCAGTTAAAATGATAGGGTTCATCAATTTTTCTCTATATATAAAAAAGAATAGACCCATTGCAGACATTTTCAACTTCGTATTTTAGATGGGATATCAACAAAGGTAGGTCAATTTTTACAAAGCGCTCTTAGCAGTCGATCACTGCGGCCCGTGACCGCGTTACGGACAGTTGGTCTTGAGTAACTGCGAACGGATGCATCGGTAGGGGCTGTTTACTGCTCTTAGCCTGAATAACGGCTCTCTGCTATTGTGGGGAAATCCTTTTTGTTTCCCACTAAAATTGAAAATAGATTTGTTTGTAATAGATAATATTAATCGGACTATTATTATACCTATATGAAAATTTTGTATGTATGATTGTTCTGCCTTTCTTCAATGCGAGAGGGGTCAGGCCATAGTCAACCACGCTGGCCAAGTGCGGGTTGACGGACTTTACATGTCTTCGAAAGCGTGCTAAGTTCTCTTAAACATACAGGTTTCCTCACGATGTTTTCCTTCAACGTAATACAAGTGGTAATCATGTTAGAATTGATTCGCAGACCCGGGATTTGAACCCGCTTCACTCGATTTCCCAAGCGAGCGCGTTACTACTGGGCTTCCACTGGTTTGTTTCTTACTACTTGAGGCCAAAACAACTGGACGGATGTGGATGAAATTTGGTACACAAATACAATATGACCTGGAGCAATAAACGCTGCGATTGTAACAAATCTTGCGATACGACAGTACTGAAATAATAACTTAGTGGGGCATAAAAGCTCTCTCGTATGCTTCTTATACAAATATTTTATATTAAACTTCCTCTACTAATAACCATCAATCAGAGCTTTTAGTCCTTTTTAAAGCTTTTCCTAGTATAAGGAACAGCTTGCATAGTTCTAAATCATTTTTAGCCTTCGACGAACTGGGATAATATAAATTTAATGTCTATATCTGCTTATGGCTGTCGAATAAAAATACCGATTTTAATATAGGTTTTTTTTCTAGTCGTTTCAAAGAATGATTATACTGTAATATATAAGTAATCTAATATATAAATATCTTGTGTCAGGGTGTTTGTGGTCGCTCTCCTCCAAAATGGCTTAATCGATTTTAATATTTTTTAAATAATTAATAGGTTTAAGAATACGTCGCTTTAGTGTTTCTGTATGAACAATGTTATATAAATGGTCGTAGTGAGTCGCTAGAGTTTTTTTTTGTAGATTGAACGCAGGCATAGCCGCGGGTTCTAGTAGCTAATATAAATATATTATGTTGTTTGTGTTTATAAACAATATGCTGCCTTTGTTGTTAAATAAAACTCATTTTAAACAAGATAGCTTTTAAAAATGAAGTGTTCGCGAGTAAAGCTCACGTAGTTCAGAGTGACAAAGCCATTACAAAACTTAATAAAGTTTTTATCACGGACAAAGAAGTTGACTGCGTTTTTCTGTTTAATTTTCTTCTGAAAATATTTCGTGCGACGTTTTAGTGCAACATTTCATCACGAATGGTTTAAAAAACTCAATTGGATTTAATTTTTAAGACTCTTTTATAACACCCGACAAAAACGAGTGGATAACACAACTCGATTGACACTTGCTTGTAGCTGTGTATCTGTAAATATGCCTGAGGACTCATAACTATCAAAAGCATGACTACTATCAATACAGTGCGTTGTTTCTTTCCTCTATTTTTACACATGCCACATTACATCAATATTTTCTATTATTATCCTATATATTGACCTGGATAACCAGCTATTATTATACCAAATTCCATCAAAACCTGCCCAGTGGTTTTCTCGTGATGTGGTCACAAGCAGACAAACAAAAATTCTAAAAACTATAGATTCGGCCTCTTTATCGATAGTAATGTTTATTTCAATAAAATTTTCCAAAAAATATTTAATGTACAGATTATACAGAAATACTTTTCTATACTAGATATTATTTAGAATACTAAAAACTTAATTTCAAATTATTCTTCAACATCTCATTAACTAAAAGCACAATTATACCAAAATAAAACAAATAATACAATAATAAATAAACATACAACGCTAAAATAAAACCTAACAGCCAATAACAAAGCTGTATACGTTCTAAGAAGCTTTTACACTTTTACTGAAACAATATTAGAAAGCTCGATATGGATATTCACGGGCGAAGCCTGAATACCGTTTTCATGCCGCATATATCTAAAGAACTGCTCAAGTACTACGTGTAAGGAATTTCGATGGACGTTTTGTGAGGCATTTATCAGTTATTATGTTTCAGTTCGAGATAATGTGGGTAGTTTATTATACATGCATATTGGTTGAACTGTTCGATAGATACCTAAAAATTGTGGAATTTCGAAATGTGTTAACCGTTTTTTGTTTTTTTAACATATATTAAACAATATCGAATAAAGTTTTAACTATGTAATTTTAGGAAATATCTATATTTTTAACCAACTTCCAAAAAGAAGGAGGTTCTCGATTACTTGAAGACCTGAATCGATTTGGATTTTTTTTGTTTGTTTCGAAGGGTATTCTTTCCAGGTAGTCAGTATTTTAATTTTATCGAAATCGGTCGAGCGGTTCTTAAAAACTCAACAATATTTTTTTTTAAATAAATTGCTTAATCGAATATGTTATTAATTACCTTTCTACTTACAAATTACCTGCTTATTACGTCTACACTAAAAATGGAAAAATAAAAGCTTTACAAAAGAATCTGAAAAATCTTAGGTATCTATTCTAAATGAAAACCCCCGTTTAGTTATTTTTTACATTTTAGTGCCTGGAATGCAATGGTTGCTTTTTTTTAAGTTTTTATTTGTATCTTTTTACGCACAGCGCCATCTATATATTATAGGTATATATGCTTAAAATACGAGTATATTCAATACAACATACTATAATTTTAATATCAATAAGTTCGTATTGTTTAGTGAAATTATATCAACAATATTTATATTATCTCCGCAATAACATTCAAATTAGACATCTAATACTATTTAAGCGGTGATTTGTGATCCCCAACAAAAGCGGTATAATAACAGGCAAATTGTGTGTAGGTCCATAAATAGATGTAAATGTGCTGGATAAATAGGTTTTATTAGTAAAATATAACTAGAAATCATCTGGCAAAATGGTGTATTATACTGTTTACTACACCAGATATCGTAAGTTTGAATCCTGTTTTGGGAACGTTTGTTCCCAATGCGATGGAATGTTACCGTTAAATGGAAAATAAAACCAATTTTATCTCAATTAAAGTTAAACTATAGCATGATATATTCTGATCCGGAAAATTAAACGATGCATGCGATAGAACCGCTAAAACATCGATAATTGTAAATTTGCTATTTAGCGAAGGTATTTACTGAAAACCGGATATAGTGCATAATTTATGCCATTGATTCTCTAAGCCAATAGTATTCTGATATTGAATTACCTTTTGTTGGTGAGAGGAAGCTGATTTAAATTTTACTGGCTCGGTGTCGAGTTATAGGTATTTGTATGAGTCATTCATACCTATTTATTTGAAAAAATCTAAAATTAATAACAATGTGTTCTATATACATATACATGAATCGTTATTTATGAAATTTGAAATTTATCCTGATGAAATAATTGAAAGAACTAAAAACTTGATAGTTTAATTTAGTTGAAACAATTGAGAGTTTCTAAGTGATTTTTTACAGCATACAAAATTATAGGGTACTTAAGGATGTTAGTAGCTTTCTATAAGTAAAAAAAAATAAATAAAATCCATGTTCTAATTCCGAAGAAAGTGATTGTATCCGGGTGTAGAATTTTAATTATAAGAGATTTTTAATTATAATTAATAGCATTTACTTTCTATCGGATTTTATTATTTTATAATATGTTTTATTTATTTCCATCCCCAGGATGCAATCTATATATTTGCTAAATTTTATCGAAATCTGTTCAGTAGTTTAAGTGTGAAAAAATAACATACAGAATATATGAAAAAGTAACTATATCATTATTAATTTATATGAAATAATATGAATTAATACTTACAATTATAAATTCAATTCAATTTTCTTGTTAATGACTTCAAAACGTTCTAGTTGAGCACAAATTACTACGCCAATGTCATGAAAAAATTATAATTATAAATTTTTATTTAGTTATGTTGTTTGTCAAATTACACAAACTTGTCAATTACAATTACAATGACTCAATGTCATAGATTGTATCTAGGAAACACAAATATTTTGATAAACAATTTTTTTAGAAATATGCGATAAATAAAATTGAATTTTATCAACGCGTAGTGTATACGACGTAAAAATACCTCGTACAAAGGTTAGTAGCTCATGCATCACCCAAAGAGGTTCTATATGAGATAAATGTACATGGTACATGGAATATGATAGATCACAGATTTTCCTCCTGCAAGGTGAGAAAATGTACTAATTAGGTATATTCGTAAATAATTATTTCGTGTAATTGGCTAAAGTTAGTTATAAAATAGTGAATTATAGAGATAATTGTTGACTTATTATAATAATAACTCGCGACTCACCCTCGCCTCGCTCGGGTTCGTCCCTGAGTGATTCTTTTAATTGACATAACTTTTTTATTTATGAACCGATTGAAATAACACAAATACTAAATGTTAAGTGAAGCTTACCACAATATTATTAGTGAAAACCACACCCAAATCGGTTTATGATAATTTCAACTCTCTGCCTATTACGGCTCATGAGATACAGCCCTCTGACAGACAGACGGATGGATAGCGGAGGCTTAGTAATAGGGTCCCGTCGGCACTCTTGAC
Organism: Brenthis ino; assembly: GCA_921882275.1. Taxonomy (NCBI): domain Eukaryota; kingdom Metazoa; phylum Arthropoda; class Insecta; order Lepidoptera; family Nymphalidae; genus Brenthis; species Brenthis ino. The sequence continues at coordinate 22,882,454 of OV170223.1, read as the reverse complement.
AAACAAACAAACAAAACAAGGCAACTTTCACTAATTGCTTTTATAAATTAAAAAAAAAATAAGCAACAATCTTTGCCTCATGCCCGATTTCACCAACAACCCATAAGCTACCACCTACGTATGGGATCCCCAGCTTAAAAGTCCCCTAAACTAGCCCCTAAATTAAATTTCGTTTTACGATCGTCTTTAAGCCCATATTTCGAAAACCTAAATTTAGGGGGCCTTTTAATATTTAGGTGACCCCTATCTGTCGGTGAAACAGAAACTGTCCCCTAACAGCCCCTTAACCGTGCTTAGGGGATCCCTTAAACTTAGGCGACGTCGGTGAAATCGGGCATCAGTATACTATTTAGTTTTAGAACTTTATACGAAAAAGCGAGTTTAAAAAACTTTCCCACGTTCACTTTACATCTGCGTAATACTCTATGGCCGTAAAACTAGCACGTAAAATCAATCGCGCATGCAAATCTCTAAACACCAGTTCGAATACTAAACTCTGTGAATTGTTTACTGTTCAGATACAAGTTATTTGCTCTATATAGTTTGTTTATATATTGATTAAATTGTTCGTCTGTACACGACCCTTGAGACATAGTAGAATATGTGATAGTAAATGGAGCTTTGAATTGAGTTTAGAAAAGAAGATATTCAGTGAGATACATTTTTGTGTAATGTCATTGATATATAAGATAGATACATATTTCTTAACAAATATATCTTCAAAAATTGGCGTCGATTGTGACGTTAAGTCAAATTAAAGAAAAAAATTCAATAATCGAAAATTCTAATCGTCTAAACTCAAATTCGAACTTACGCACGCCACATAATGCACTTTTTTAAACTAAACAACGTGCATTTTAATTTTGTCATCCTAAGAGCAATGAACAAAAGAGGTTTGATAAAAGCGCATAATTTCGAATTGTGCGCTTCTTTTTGAGGAATCTTTGAGGCGATAATTGTGTATATTTTTAACCAACTTCCTAAAAAGAGGAAGTTCTCAATTCGTCGGAATCTTTTTTTTTATGTATGTTCACCGATTACTCGAAGACGTCTGAACCGATTTGGTTTTTTTTTTTGTTTCAAAGATTATACTTCCCAGTGGTCCCATATAAATTTTATCGAAATCAGTCGAGCGGTTTTTTAAAAAATCAACAAAAAAATTTTTTTTAATAAAATGTTTAATTGAATATGTTATTAAAAAACTTTCTTCTTAAAAATTACCTGATTTCGAATACTATACCTGATTATGTATCAATTCTAAATAAAAACCCCCTTTTAGTTATTTTTTACATTTGAGTGCCTGAAAGTCGGTTTTTTTTTAAGTTTTTATAGATACATATATTCACTTATTGTAAACTAATGGTTAGATTAATTACAGAAGAGATTTATAGGAGATATTTCAATGTGTTTTAATAACATTTAAAAACGATTTTGATAGTGTACCTTTTTAGTGTACTTTTCATTCAACTAAAAAAGTTAAAAGTACGCATAAATACTAAAGTAATATAAAAATACTACGTAATATTAATTGATTATTTCGCAGGAATGACTATATCTACTGTACTATACTATATATATATATATATATATATATATATATATATATATATATATATATATATATATATATATATATTATATAAAGAAAAACAGTCCAACGAACAAATTTTAAAGTATTTAATTAAAAATAGTGAAACGAAAAATTGGCGACAAGAGGTGCGAAGTAATTAGAATTTTGCAAACCATTCTTATATTTCTTAAAAAGGTTGAAATTACAGCTCTTCAGATGTTTTAGGTGTTCACTTTTTTGGGGCACGTCTTGGCGGTGTTCTTTTGTTTTTCGGGAAGTGATCCTTCTCGTCTACTTAAAAATATACCTACAGTAGTTTCTGCTTACGGGTCTGCTTGTGTAAAAAAAAATCTTTGTTTTTAAAGCAACCTCTCAGTTTACAGATGATATAACACAAAGATATAAATAAATATGTTGGAACATTAACACACAGCACCATCTAGTTCCATGGTAAGCTACGAGGCTTGTGTTATGAATACCAGATAGTTCATACACTACACATATATAAACTTTAAAAACATACTTATTATAAATATAAACACCCATGACTGGAGTACAAACATTCGTGCTCTTGCCCTCGAGACTCGAACCCGCGACCGCTGGCACAGCACGTGGGGTCACTACACACTGAGCCAAATGTGTCGTCAAATATATATACGACATCGAAATAGCATACAATAAAATATTTAAAAATGTAGAAAGTTTTCACATCAAAATAGCACACCTGAACTATGCTTAAGTGTAGACGTCAGGGCTGTCATCGTAGGACAATTAACGGCAATAATAGTTATGGTAAAATGCCTTGACTGAGAAAGAGACAAAATACTTCCCAGAAAAGAATTGATTCTGAAATTGAGGAATTGAAAATAGTAATTATTATCAGTACAGAGGCTAGAATTTTCGTGTCTGTCTGTCTATCTGTGACTGTGAGGGATTTTGATGAAATTTGGTATGATGATAGCTGGTTAATGGTTATCCGGGTCAAAATATAAGATACTTTTTATTGCGAGAAAATATCTCATCTCTGAGAAATCTATACGAAACGTTAAAACGTAATATTATTCTTTGTTGATGAATGAAAAAAAAAGGTGGCAATATATCAAGTTATATCAATAGTTGAAGTGCAGAATTAAGTACAGACTTGATAGATGAAAAATCTCTTACAACTGAAAGAGATCAGACGTAGACTTTATGTCTTTATTTGCTCTATGAAGGAAGGAAGTGTATAACCGCCCAATTTGTAACTGCACTCTTACAATATTTTTAGCCCGAGCCAGGATTCAAACCTGATATACCATATAAAGATCAGCGATGCATTTTAAATAGGTTAGCAAACGCACCCCCAAACCAGACCCACCCTTTAACAGCATAATGGGTTATTACCGCATAACAGCAATATAGCTTATCGCACTAATAACATACACATATTAACTTGATGTTTGTTGTCGATGAATATTAACGATCTTGTACGTTTCAAATATTAGAAAAATATATTTAGTGATAATGCCATATTTTCAGATAATTAAGTAATTTCATAACTCAACCGTTTAAATATTTTATTGACCGACTTTAGAAATTGAGTATCTATTAAGAGTACCTCACTCGACTCGGGTGTATTTTTTATAATGATTTATTCATTAAAACTTTCTCATCATTCACTCCGTCTAATGGTGAAACCCATATGAAAATTCGTAAGGCAGTTTTTGATTTTATCGCATTCAGACAGGCAGACACGGTGGGCGAGATATTATTTTATATTTTATAACTATCGACTCACTCCATTTGGGTTCGTCCCTACTTACGTTTTAACGTTTAGTATAGATTTATTAGAGATAAGATATTTTCCCGCTGTAAAAAGTATCCTATATGTTGACCTGGGCAGAATTTCGTCAAAATCGGTGCAGTGGTTTTTCCGTGATGACGGTCACAGACAGACAGACACAAAAATTCTAAAAACCATAGATTCGGCCTTTGTATCGATAATGTCTAGTCTATTTCAATAAGATTTTCCAAAAAATATTTAATGTACAGATTCGACTTAGTTACAATTTTATTTTATTAAATGTACAGATATAAATAAATAGTACCTAGCCGAACGAGCGTCGCTCGAAGTTCTGTTTTGTTATATCGTATTTTTAAGATAAAAAAAAGTAAAAACTTTATATCCGACAGGGATTCGAGCCCGGACACCTGTAATTGTCAATCTTACGCCTTGGCCACTTGACCACGATACTTATGCCAGAACGTGCGAAATTAGCGACCATATTTTGCGTGGAATAATGCTAAAGAAAACCGCACGTAAACTCAAAAACATGCGCTTTCCCAGACATAAGACTAATCTAGATCAATTTTTCACCCCCAATACCCCCCCACATAACAAATTTCAGCGAAATCGTTGTAGCCATTTCCGGGATCGCCGGTATATATAAATAAATAAATAAATATACAAGCATTACTCTTTTAAAGGTATTAGATAGATTAATTTGCAGTTCTTGGTTTTACTTCTGTGGTATGACAATGACAAGTCCATTCAATTTACAAAAAAAAATTGAAATACATTAAAGCAAGTTTATTCACATTTTTATTATCATAATATTATATGTATAGATAGATATTAACATAATTATTCTGTGTTTATGTAATTCCCTTTAAAATGCATGAAATTATATTTGGTACTTGTTAGAAACTTTGAAGTAAAGATTTACATTTGAAGTTCAACTAGGTGTAAAATACTCGTAAGTCAAAAGTAAAACACAAAGGAGCTTAAATGAAGAGCGTACTTACATCTAAAGTCAAAATACACGTGAATCAAAAGTTCAAAATAACGGTTATCTATACATATAATAAAATTGTAACTAAGTCGAATCTGTACATTAAATATTTTTTGGAAAATCTTATTGAAATAGATATTATTATCGATACAGAGTCCGAATTTATAGTTTTTAGAATTTTTGTCGGTTTGTCTGTTTGTCTGTCTGTTACCGCATCACGGAAAAACCACTGGAGGGATTTTAATGAAATTTTGTATGATGGTAGCTGTTTATCCGGGTCAACATATATGATACTTTTTACTGCGGGAAAATATCTGATCTCTGATAAATCGATACTAAACATTCAAACGTAAGTAGGCGCCAGTCTTCCATAAATTCAAAATAATATTGTTTGAGGGAAAAATTGCAAGGAAACCGCCTCGTTTGAGAAGACGTACATACACATTATGCCGGCGTGGTGGGTGGACTCTGGCCATGTGGGGGAGACCTGCGCCCAAAAGTAAACTTTTTCCATGGGCTCAATTATTATTTTATTATTTATTACTTATTATTATATTATTAGTCAGACGTGTAAGTAGATACTTATTTAATTGACTTAAAAAAAGGACGAGGTTCCGTGTTCGTCTGTATAGGTATATATTTTTTATGTATGTTCATTGTTCACCGATTTCTCGAAGACGGCTTGACCGACTTTGCTACTTTAAACGTTATTATATCAACTTCGAAAATGTCTGATTAGGTATCTATAGTAAATGAAACCCCAACCCCTCCGTTCAGTTTTTTTAATTTTTAGTAATTTTTCATCAACATTTTTCACTAATATTACTTTATATAAGAATCTAAGCAGAGTATGAAGAATTACAATTATTATCACTCTTAGCAAAAAATTACAAGGGGTTTATCTTTAAAAGACATTATTTATCATCTACATAAATACATACGGAGTCTAATTTTACGACTATTAGTAAATTAAATTTGAAAAATACCAAAACTACCGGCTTTGTTGACAAATAAAAGTTCAGATGAATTTCAAGAAACCCCTACGAATGAATAAGAAAGCACCCGAAGTAATTAAAGTTTCCAACATTTCAAAACTTTCTCAACATCAAAACGAAGATAAGTTAAGAGTAAAGATAATTTTGTGACGTATATTTTCTTTGTCTAGATAACTGTATGTTATATGCCATTCAATGCTTATATAATTTAATTTCTAACAAAAAAGTTATATAGACTTCGAAGCCAATTTAAAATAAGCCAATTGTAATTATTTATGTACATATATGAGGTTACTAAAGTATATGAAAAAAGGTAATGAAAGGCAATTCAATTTAATTTAGTAGAACGGTCCTGTTTGAAATCGGTCAAAAATACATCTTGGTCATAATAAACATATACCTTTATAATTTATGACATCTTATTTATTAAATACTAGCAACTCACCCTCGCTTCGCTCGGGTTCGTCTCTAGCTTGACTCCCCATACAAACTTTCATCCCCATTTTAACCCCCTTAAGAGATGATTTCCGGAATAAAACCTATCCTATGTTCTTTCCAAGGGTCTCAAACTATCTTTTTACCAAATTTCATCTAAATCAGTTCAGTAGATCCAGACATTACACCCTACAACGTCACAAACTCACAATTCACAAACTTTACCTCTTTATAATATCCGTATAGGTAATACTTTCTATTATAATTCTATAATGTTGTTTTTATATAACTTTATTAGGTTTTTAGTTATGTTTTTCAGCCAATAAAGCTCACAGTCGGCACATTGATATCTTCCAATAATCATCGTCATATTTTAGCTAATTTACACAAAACTTTAATGACGTACACACTTAAAAATCATGAATCACTTCATCTATTGGCGAAAACCGTATTAAAATCCGTTTAGTAGTTTTTGAGTATATCGCGTTCAGACAGACAAACATACAGACGCGGCGGGGGTATAATATGTAGTGCTATACATATATAAATTATATGAACCAAAATTAACATCATTTTCTCTATCATTTCTTGTATTTCAGACTAATAATATAGATACGAGTATGTGTGTATGCTAGTTAAGTATGTACTTGAAGCTAAATTACTGGACTGATTTGGATGAAATTTAACACAGATAGATAGCCTGGAGTAAAAACACATGGCCCTACTTTAATATAATAACACTACCTGTACATGAATAGAAAAGGCACAATGGGACGCGTTCAAGTGAAGCGAGTCGTTAGTTATTTAATACATGAAATACGAAAATCTCATACTAACAAATTCACTCGCCAAGTTAAAAATATATGTTATTATTTAAACCTTTAATGAGCAAGAAAAATAATATGCTGAAGACGTCTTTCATACATCTTCACCACAACAGTCTTTGCACGTCGACTATAATTAGATACTGAAATAAGTACACGAAACTAATGATATGAAAAAATTAATTACAACATGAGTCTGAATTTCTATGTAGAAGAAAAATGTGTTGTAAAAACGTACTATAAATATTAGGTTTTATTTATTTTTTAGTCGTGCTTATATGAAAAAAAAATGTTATATTTACTAAATAATAACTATTAAATGAGTAATGTCTAGTATACATCTATACGGATAAATAAAATTGAATGTCTGTTTGTAATTTCAAAAAATCTATTTACTAAATGCATATGAAATTATATACGGTTCTTACAAGAAAAAAAATGTCTGTTAGTCTGTTTGTTTGTTCAGGCTAAACTCCGAGACGGTTGGACTGATTTTGACAGGAGTTTCACTGGCAGATAGTTGTTATAAAGAGTAATTTGGCTACTTTTATTTTGAAAAATTAATTAGGGTTCCGTTAAAAAAAATTAAAACGTACCAAGGAACGCAAATCGCTAGTTTGTATTAACAATTATGTCATGTCCAGTTTTCGGTCATCTATCTTCTGATAGACATATGCTTTTGCGGACTTTTCTGGTGGTCTTTTTAAGACCTAAAATTTTCTAGTACATTGTTTTGAGGTATCTCTTAAGATTTAAACAGCGTTAGCCATGTAAATTTTTAAAGGCCCGTCGACAGAACTAGCTATTATGTATTTTTTGGGATTTTCCTGTAAAAAAGGTATTCTAAATGCTGACCCAAGTAATAAGTTATCACTACACAAAATTTTATTAAAATTGGTTCAGTACTTTTTGCGTGGAATGCACACAAATATACAATAAAATTAGGTATACAGATAAATAGACAAAAAATCAATTGTTTTTGTTTTTTTTTTAAATCATAGTCATAATTATGCATAAATTTCACTTTGTTACTAATTTATTATACATATTATGTAATATATATTTATACACAGATCTATTTACTTATATAACAATAACCTATAACTAAAATATGCAGTGGTAGTCCAGTGGTAACGCGCTCGCTTAGGAAACCGAGTGAAGTGGGTTAAATCCCGGGTCTTACACCTCTGATATTTTCATGTGCGAATCATTTCTAACATGATTACTACTTGTCTTAACGGTTGAAAAAAAAAAACATCGTAAGGTAAGGTAACATCTGAGAGAACTTAGCAAGTTTTCAAAAAATATGTGAAGTCCGCCAACCCGCATTTGGCCAGCGTGGTGGACTATGGCCTGATCCTCTTCTTATTGAAGGGAGGCCCGTGCCCAGTAGTGGGACGTTAAAAAGAGCTGAATACATACATACAAAGTTAAAATTAATATTTAACTAAAGTTTTATTAACTTACTAAAATTATGCAAAATATTTAAACGATTCATTTACGTATTAAACACCAGAGTCTTTGAAATTCGAGCACAAAGGACTTATATCGGTCTAACGGCTTTGTTAGTTCATTAATTAAATTTTAAAATAATGGTTAGCGTAAATACCTAGGAAGAGTATATTTTTAACATGATTTTTCTTAATTTTATATTTATACTAGTTAACCATCGTGGTATCGTCCGCATATTGCGTATCCTTCACACTGCAACGGCTGAACAAATTTGAGTGAAATTCAAAATTAAGATAGCTTATAAGCTTATAAAATATTAGTACCTTGGCGACCAAGTTTTGTTCGGCGTTTTTTGTTTAATCTCGCTTTTTCATAAAAAAAAATTAAATGTGGCACTCGGAGACTGCCGCAGTAAAGCTATTGCATAGCATTTTTTATCAACTTATGCAATTATAATTATTTATTTATTTTATTAATGCAGTTTTTTTTTTCCTTGACTTTCTTCATTAATAAATGCACTTTGTTTATTCATATTTAAAACACTTTGTACACAAATTATACGAGTACAGATATTCACTGTTGTACATAGATGATAAATACCTATACACCTATTGTCGGGCTTAATTCAGATTCCTGCCAAGAGATGACGCTACTAGTAGGTTGCCTCATTTCTGAATCACGCTGGCAAGATGTTTTCTTTAAAATACATATGTCTGTTGTAAATTGGAGTGGGGGGTGTCAGATTTTTTCGTTACGGAAATTCTGGATTCCGTCCCCACGCTCAAGGCCCGCGATAGAAGCTATGCAATAGCTTAAAAACACCTGTATACATAAACTTGAAAAGCAAAAACCTTATGTAAATACAAAATTTGATCCAAATCGTTAGAGCTGTTTCCGAGATACACGAAATAGAACATATGTATATACAAGAATTGCTTATTTAATATTAGATCTTCAATTAACACAAACACTTATAATATAAACGTAATACTTTCTTAGATTTCAAAAATATTTGACATTTTAAATAAACTATTGAACTAGATTCTTTTGCGCTAGCTGTTTCAGAAAAATTTAATAATTTAAAGCTGAATAGATTTTCTTTGCATTGAACTCCTACTTTTGAAGAACTTAATACAGAGTCATTGGCAGAACCAAGCTGTAAAAATTTAAATAAATTTATTTATAAAAAAATATATTAGACCGTTCTCCGTCTAGAGGTATGTGACACCAAAAACCAGAAGATTACTTGGTTATATGAAATTATATATATCATGGCAATTATTATTTCTCTCTATAACGCTTCTAAAACTAATTAAAATAAATCGTTTTAAAACTAGTAAGTAAACAGTACTGGTTTGACCAATACTTTCGGTAATCGAACCCGCTATCTCTGACATAAGATATAATACAGCGATGTTAGAATATGATACAGAGTTATAATTTTAATATCGCCTAATATCTTATAAATGATGTTAACGACATAACTAAAAAATAGTAATTTCGTTATGAAAAGTCTTAATTCCCACTAAACTCGTTTTTTACCAAAGGGCCAAGTATCGTATTAAAATTTCATTACAGATTGTCGCACGTGTTACTACTTTATAAGTTCTAATTAAAGCGTCACCTTTATTGAATTGTAAAAGATAGCAAAAAAAAATGTTATTTTGGTAATTTGATAAATCTATACTAATATTATTAAGAGAAAAAAAATATTTTTTTGTATGTTTGTTGGTGATTGGGATAAATTAAAAAAACTTACTAGACGTACTTTTTTTTTATTAAAAAATTCTTTGTAATATATCAAAAGCTAAATTATCAGAAAGTAACATTGGCTATATTTTATTTTCAAAAAAAAAGTTTAGAGATCCCCACGCAAAATTTGCAATAATGTAAAACTAAGGTTATCAAAATATTTGCCCATAATAGCTACCCGTGCCAAAAATGAGGGTTTGAGTCGCTAGTTGTTTGTTTTATAAAAAAAATGTTCGCCCAGCTTTGCTCGTATGATAAGCGGAATGCTTCCGGTGGGTCTAGTGGGCTAGCACATACAACTACAGATCCGAAAGGCGTCCTGGATCGGAGGTCTCGCGGGCTCGTCGGACCTCATATATGGATTGGGTATTTCTGTAAAGGAAGTTGGCGGGCGTTTTACTCCCTTATCTCAGAAAGCTCGTTAAGCTGTCGGATCCTGCGTCTGATCCTCTCATCTGTCGTCGTCGAAATTGTAACTTTCCCACCGTGATTCAGATGAACGCTTGACTGTACACTTACAAACAACTTGTAAAAAAATAATCTCCTGCGCAGTTGTCTAGTATCAGTGAAATAATCTGCTCTTCTGTGACCGAAATCCGGTTTAGGAAATACATTAAGCGGATAGTGGGAGGGATAAACGGTAATTTACTATCTGTCCCCATAACGCAATCTATGTCCTTACTAAATTTTATCGATACATGTTCATGTTTCAGTTTGAAAAAAGTAAGAAAGAGACAGACTGAGTTAATAACTAAATTAATTAATCACCCAAGCAAAGCAATGTCGAATCTCAAAATCAGTCAATAATAAGTAAAAACAGATAATCTAAATAAATTTTAGTAAATAAGATCAATAAATAAATAACTATATATTAGGAACATTAACACACAATACCACCTATGTTCCATAGTAAGACTACGAAGCTTGTGTTATGGACAAAAGATAGTTTATTAACACTATACATATATAAACTAAAAAATTATACATATTATAAATATAAACATCCATGACTGGAGTACAAACTGTTCGTATGCTCATCACACGAAAATTGAATTGCCCACAGCGGGACTCGATCCCGCGCACCGCTGGCACGCAAGTAGGAATCACTACCAAAATAAGCCAAACGTTATCGTCAACCCATATATAGTATAAACAATATTATCCAGCTACATTTATTCACTTCTGATTCTTTTTGCTTTGATATAAGTATATATAATAATCCCATGGACAATATTAGAGTTTCACTGAGTAATATTAGTGAAAAAAAAAAACAAAAAAAACATTTGTGTATATGTATGTATTATATATGTTAATTTGATAAATGTAACTTAACAAATAAAGAACAAGCAATCTAGATTTTTTTCAAATGGTTAAACTTCAATGAGAATAACTAAAGTGGAAATTGCTAGCAAAATTACCGCCTCGAGGAAGCGAAAAAATCGTTCGAGACGTGTTCAATAGCTTCAAGTTTACGATTTCATAATTTTAAAAATATATATAAAAAAATAAAATATCAAATTCTTACTCCCCATATAAAGATTTATAGGGGAGAGTAAGGGAATTTGAAAAGTTTTATATTACCTTATAGTTTGATTAGTCTTTATGATTTTGTTCTAATATAACTTTTTAGTTACGGTCGTTGGGTTGTTATGTTAGCTTCGAAAAAGAAATTAAAAACCCATGAATTTCTTATGCATTTAAAAATATTGTACTAAATGAATTACACACAAAAAAAAACACAAGAACATTTAAAAATAAAAAAAAAAAAAATCGGTACAAGTGCGGAGTTCGGATCCGCCACAGCGAAGGGTTTCGGTACCATCAATCCGATTTTTTTTTTAATTTGCATGCTAACTTTTTTGAAAATTTCGCCATCATGGTTGTTTATTATATTTTTTTTGTTTATATAGCGGCAATATAAATACAAAACTCTGTGGAAAAATTTCAACTCTACTACCTATTACGGTTCATGGAGCTACAGCCCTGTGGCAGACGGACTGGACGGATTGACGGACAGATGCAGTAATGCTGAGTAATAGGATTCCGTTGGCACCCTTCATATACGGAACCCTAAAAATAAAAAAGGGTTTATTATCATTAATATGATAAAAACAAATATGTAAATAATAATTAATTTATTACATACATATATTGTTTATCCACATCCTACATAAGAAAGAGGTATTCAATTTGAGTGTATGTCTTTTTATAAAACATGTTGACGTGATATTTTTCGCCAA